>JAEUWQ010002107.1:0-11829 GCA_018524765.1 Podaxis sp. AQ799166 | reverse complement strand
CCTTGATCATAATTCGTGTTATTTTCTTCAGAAAGCTATAAGATTAGAAGGAAGTCTTCTGACCGCGGTAGATTTATTTTCGCTTTGCTTTTTGGTGGTCTAGAACTGATATTTCCGGTACACCAGTAAGTGACATGCTCATTTTTACACGTGTTCTGATATAGGATATGCTGTCGACGTTACATCATAAAGTACCATTCAAAGGACCAAGGTCTGGACGACTGGAAGCTCATGAGTCCAAGCACAGATCAGGGCAGCTTGTCCCAGCACGATTGGTTGAACAAGAACAGCCTTAGAACCGTTCGGAAAGCCCGGCCCATAAACCGTTCGCTCTTTCGTATTTCGTAGGCTAATACTCTTCTACATTGGTATATGAAACATCGAGCCCCGTTATTTCCACCTATCAGCCACGAGACAAAGAGCAAGCTTCAAGGATAAGATCACCGCTGAGATAAAATTTGCCGTCTTCGCGGGCGTTGGACTGGCTTGTCCGATAACTGAACGCGCTCGCAGGGATGGCCTAGGTGCATGCGACTTGAATCGTTCCCCTAACTTGTGGAAGACGGAAATAAACTTTGTTTCGTCGACCCCTATCATAAATGGATAGTTTTATTGACAGGCACGCGCGCGCGGTGCTGCAAACCCTGACCGTAATAAAGTATCCAATTTGCAGTCACGTATGATACATGTACGTATTCCCCAAAATGTAACTTATACATGTGTCAACAACTCTTGGGCATTGATCAGACACATCAATCTATTTCTGACTGATGGAGCGCCATCATTATAGTGATAGCCCCATGCAGGGTCGTAGAATCATACTCGTACATCGTCATCGTCCCAGCGGAGTATCATGGCGGGTTACCTACCTTGAGACCTTCAGGTGTGTTGCTCACAAGCCCTGCCTATCGTTTGAGGGTTGCCCTGATATTCTCACAGGCAGCACTTCCGAAGGAGAGACTAGGTAAGCTCTGTGAGATGTTATCAACATGGCCACATGAATGGGGTAGAATTTGACAGTTTGCTCCAAGGGCTGTCATTAGAGCCCCAGTCACCCATGTGCAAAGGTAATGCACGAATCGAGAAGGTCTTGGCTGATAAACAGAAAATATTTACCGTTACCTGCGGCCCATCTGGATGAGGACATGTCCCCGAGGCGATGAGCCCCGAAAAAAAGGCTGGTATGGACGCGCAGAGCTTGGAGCCTCTCTGGTCTTGAAGGACAGGAAAAGTACCAGAATCATGCTCTCGGAACGTGTTTAGGAGAATATAGTCGTCGGTTCACTCCAAAACATGAAAGTCTAGAGTGTCAACCCGTTACATCAGAAGTGAGATGGCGTACGTTGTGGAACTGCAGGTCAGAAAGTTGGCTGTCCCGCGGAATCCGATGGAGTCCAAGAGACTGACCGGTTGACAGGGTCTGCTTCTGGAAGAATCCAATTGTAATAGCCTCTGAATTACATGTGAAAGGTTTGTTCTTGAGGCTGACTTTCTGTAGAACCTCCGACAGGACCGGCGAGGTAAATCAGGTGGACAGCGGACGCACCGCACTGATTCTGCGTGGTGCGCCAAGATATCAGCAGGTCTGACACAATGGTGGCTCTGCAGAGCATCTAAAACATGCATTGGGTTTCTGTGCCCTGGATCCCCAAGTGTGCCCGGCAACTAGCCACTCAAGGTGATACCCTAGGCGCCTGAGAGATATCCGGACCTCAAACAGCTGGTGATGGTGGTACGGAGGGCAGGAGGCGGCTGCTTTTGATTCCTCCTCGCCTCTGGCATCCATCCGGTTCATCCTGGGTGACAAGCTGTTCAACGATGACGTTCCTTGATTGGAGGTGCGAAACCTTGTAGAGAATACTCTGTCCACAGACACCGGAGGGCGGAGTTCTGAAGAAGTTCGCGCGGCTGCCAGCCAGTATGCGATAGGTCCCCAGATATGTATTTTGCATTTGCATGGGGTGGCAAGGGTTCTACATCAAGCAAAATCTTTCGAAGAGCAACTTCAACACGTCGTGCGATTGCTGAACTTCTGACATCGGTCGTTCGACGTCTACTTTGATTGCAATCACACCCTAACTCCAGTTCCCAAGGCTTTATTGGGCGGCGTTTCTTTGATAGGAAGCCCGGTGAAGGATCCACATCGGCAACCGCAGGTGACCCTGTACGTGCGAGAAAGTGCTTCCACGGGCATATTAAGCATGCTCCGCCGGAAGGAACTCACCCAGAATGAATACAATCTATCTTCATAGGCCATTCCGCCCTTGTGTGATGGTTTGTAAGTAAAATATACTATCTTCGTTTGCCTTTTGGTGGCCCTCTTAGGGCTGTCAATGCGAAAGGCTCGAGAATATAAGTTACTGACATATGTGGTAGGCTACACTTGCCGAACCTCAGATAATACATCAACAGAGAAAAGCTTGATACCGGAATCTTGACAAAGACCTAGAACAGTTCCAGCGCCGTGACCGAGCAGAAAATAAAAAGGTCGACTACGAGAGGAAAAATATCAAGACCAAAATCATATGAAGTGAACGGACGTACCACTTTGATACTTGATAATCCGCATCTTCAGAGAATGTGACTCGAAAATCCTATGTCGTTGTCAAATGAGATCAATGAAGCACGTAGTACTTCTACTCAACCAGTACAGGGATAGCACCCGGAAGTTGGTTCTTTAGCTCTCGCAATATCTTCTCGTCATGGTCGTCCATGGACACTGTCCGGATGAAATTATTAAAGTGTTGAGCTTGAGACTGTAAGAGGAAAGATTTGAGTTTGTACTAAGGGCACATGGGAAGAAAGACGCACAGCCGAAACCAGCCACTGACAAAAATACTTATTCCTATCGTGGGTATACTCGTCTTTCCCAAGCCACTGGGCGTTTGCGATCGCATTATAGTTGAAGGTCCGTAGTATTTTGAATGTATTCTCATCGTAACGTTGGAGGTGTAGTGACCAGATAATTGAGTTCCCGGTAATCTGTAGCAGCTTGCGTTTGAGGAAGGCGAGGTCATTTATATTTGAGGGTTCCCAGGATAGTGGAACCTCCACCGCAGACAGGTCTCCACGAGATACCAGCCCAGGGATTTGGAAACTAGTAGACGAGGCAAGGGTGAACGATCGTCGGAGTAGGTCAGACGCAATTGTGTCCACATCCCTATGATACTGGATAGAACGATTGGGGTTCCGGAGATAGTCTGCAAAGGACTGGTGGAGAATTTTCACTGGGCGGGATGCTGCATCTCGAGGTAGGGGTACGTCTAGGACGGAATGAAGTTTGCTGAGGGCACTATAAAATTCGTCTCGAGTGATGCCATAAACATTCGCCACAACGATGGCAGGTTCCTCCATAATGTTAGTATAGTCCGTGTGGAGGATCCGCAATGCCGTGGGAAGAATATCAGGATGAATTTCGGAGAGAATTTGTGAGTAGAGAAGGTCGAGAGTTTGCATCGGGTTCGCCTCATCTAATCTGTGCGATGATAGGAACTGGATGAGCGCTCGCAGTCGCGCCGGAGGGTTTCTGTATTGAGGGTCTCCCACATATCGCACAAGTGCCGAAGCGATCGCGAACAGGCCAGAGGCAAAACCGATCACCACCGAAATGTCCCTTTCGAGCGGCCAAGATCCATCAACAATATCGGAGTACTTCCGGCGAACCTCCCGAAAACTATCCCGGAGGAATAAAGCGACATCTTCTTCCGATTCTTCGCTATCAATTGGCAACTCTTTTCTCCAGCATTGAATCCCAGTGAGAACCGGATCGCCACTGGCAGTGTTTGACAGCGCCTGACAGCGTGTGCTGTCAGAGGCAGTCTGGCGGCAACAGCTCCGAAAAGGCTGGATTTTGAACGCCGCTGTTCGAGTCCTGTTGCACACATCACTTTTTTTATCCTTAGTGCTGTGGGACGCGATTCGAGAACGGACGAGCTTTTATTTTGATAAATATGAATAATTTATTGACCTGCTCCCCATTGCCGTCCTCTGCTGTCCACAGCCATCAATTACTGTCCACTGTTACCTATCGCCACCCATCGCTGCTCACCGCTACCCACCACTGCCCATTGCCATCCATCGCTCCCCACTGCCCCCCTCTGCTGTCTGTCGCTCTCCACCGCTTCCCTCTGCCATCTGTCGCTCCCCACTACTTCCCTCCGCCATCCATCGCTCCCCACTGCTCCCCACTGCTGCCCATTGCCATCCATGGCCATCCGCTGCTGCCCACCGCTGTCATTTCCCATCACTGCCCCTCCACCAAGTCCTGCTTGCCAATCTTCCAAGAAAACGCATACTGGAACAACAGGGTCAGAATCTAAGTAGACTACAGGTTAGTAAGGTTGCAAATAATATCAGGAAACATACCTTGTTAAGTTGAAGTAGCTGTATTGGTGCGGTTGAGATACAACAAGTACTGTGGATGAATCGTAAGAGATATGAATATGTAATGAAAGAAAATACATACTGCTTTCTCGATGTAAGGCTGTGGAGGGAGGTATCATTGTCAGATTTTATATCTCTATGGGTCAACTCGCCACGTACCTTTCTCTGATCATCAGAGAGATTCACCCAAGCTTCAGCGAACTGCTTGTAAGTACCCTTGTTGGTGTTGCGCCAGTCGAGGCCGAAAAGTCCCCTGTGATTACCAATAATTGTTAGTGACATGTACGATGGAAAGAAAGGTCACCAGCTTACTCGGAGTCCTGTGCATTGGTGCGGCGTCGGTAAGCGGCATTGATATTCTTACTCTTCATGGCAAGACAATTTTGGAGCGTATATTCCTTTGGTTCATCAGGAGCGCGTCGCAACAGTGTGATAGTATGGTCAGTAAGCTCTTGTGACGTAGCGCCATCTTGATCAGGTTGAGAAGATGGAACTTGCATTGTATGAGTATTAGCTATGCTGAGAGATGGAGGGGTCAGAGCCATACTTGACTGAGGGGCCAAAGCTGTAGTTGGCTGAGGGGCTGAAGCCGTAGTTGACTGAGGGGCTGAAGCCATAGTTGACCGAGGGGCTGAAGCTGTAGTTGACTGAGGGGCTGAAGCTGTAGTCGGCTGAGGGGCTGAAGCCGTAGTTGGATGAGGGGCTGAAGCCGTAGTTGGATGAGGGGCTGAAGCCATAGTTGGATGAGGGGCTGAAGCCATAGTCGGATGAGGGGCTGAAGCCATAGTTGGATGAGGGGCTGAAGCCGTAGTCGGATGAGGGGCTGAAGCCATAGTTGGATGAGGGGCTGAAGCCGTAGTTGGCTGAGGGGCTGAAGCCATAGTTGGATGAGGAGCCGAAGCTGTAGTTGGCTGAGAGGTTGGAGCTGTGGTTGACTGAGGAGTCGGAGTTGCATATGACTGAGTATCGTGTGAGTCTTGACTAGCTATGCCGTCCCTGGAAAATGGTGAGGAGGAAACTGGTATCATCTGTGAATCATGATGCTCGTTAGTAGTATCATCTCCCATCTCATAGTCATCCAACTGTGAGCGATAATGAAGCCGTTGCTCAGCTGGGTACGTGTATGGTGTGCTTGTCAAGGCAAAGGAATGGCCACCAAGCTGCTGCGATTTGTCAGGATCCTGCGACTGATCATCGTAGTCGTCGTAAGGAGATCGGCGATCCAAGTTATCATGTATTGAAGAGTGATTGAGAGACCCTTGCATATTGAGCGTTTGTGAATCTTGATATTCTGAATGCTGCGAGTGTTGATTATCTTCTGGAGACTTGTCGTCATGTTGTGACACGTTGGGAGTCTGTATGTTTGAAGAGTTGGTTTCGTCCTGTTTTTGCTGGGGTGTATCAGCTAGAAGGAGTATAAAAAGTATTAGTAAACTTTGAGAATTTAGATAGAGACCCATATACGAATTTCTTTATCAGCCATAACCTGGGCAGTATGCGAAACTTTGCGAGAGTAAATAAGACCTGATGGTTGCGAAAGGGATTCATTCGCGAGCCACTCTGGTATTTTAGCCTTAGGTAAAGGGCGTGTAGGAGGATGCACCAATGTGTCGGAAGTAGGAGGGTGCATTGATGGTCTGGAAGCGGTGGGGCCATGCATTGGTAGTCCCAAGACAGTGGGAGGACACATTGGTGGTCCGGGGGTGATGGAAGGGCGTCCTGATGGTCTGGAAGCGATAGAAGGGCGTCCTGATGGTCCAAGAAGGGCAGGAGGATGTGTTGATGGCCTGGAAGCACTAGGGGGACGTACAGGTGGGCCTGGAGCTGTAGGGGGATGCGCAGATTGACATGAAACAGTAGGAGGGTGCATTGATGGAGCTGGAGGAGGAGGCATTGATAGAGCTGAAGGACGGGTGGATAGAGCTGAAGGAGGATATGCTGGCGGAGTTGAAGGAGCATGAGCAGATAGTTCAAGGGCAGTGGACTCCGAACGTGGCCAGGAACGGCTTGATGGTTTCGAACTGATATAGATTAGCATGGTTACTTGGTGGTATTAATACTTACAGCGCATTGGTAACCTTGATTGGCTTAGAGGCAGACAATATCTACCAAGTCAGTGGATAAGTAAACGAGAACATGACATCAGCACACCTGGCTAGATTGAGACTCTGAGATGTCTTCGTCATCGTCAGTCTTGACCCGCTTGATAGAGGGCTTTGCATGTTCATCGTCAATCTCAACAACATCTTCAGCCAACCGTTTGGAAGAGGAATTTGATTTCCAGTGAGAGTAATTGTCAGTTCCAATCTGGTCTGCCTTCCAGTGTGAATCGCAGAGTTTGAGGACTGGATGATGATGTTCCATTCGGGCACGATAATGATCATGAGCACTGTCAGTCATATCACCAAAGCTAGAGCATGATCGACCAGCAACGGTTTTTGACTTGAGGTAACCATGCGATTCGAGGTCACCCCAGATGGCGCGTGCAGTTGAGCGGATTTCGTCAGCAGTGTCAGAGGACACCGGGTTGCCCTCAGCATCAGTAATATAGAGGGTCGTCCGGTTGGGTGCGCTCCACTGTACCTCGAGATCGGTCCTCTCCTGGGTCTCAGGACTGCGGCCCCGCTTCTCTCTCTTCTTGGCCCTCATTTCCTTCACAAATGCGGTCCATCGCTTGGGTCCATACCACCATAGCTTTTTTTGCATTTTTGAGCTATCTGGGGGTTCCGGTGAGGGTTCTGGCTCGCGAAGCACAAAGCCAGCAGCAGCTTTGACTTGTAATCCCCACACGATGATGGTCATGTGGATGCAGCAGGCGATACCCTCTACCAATGTCAACACTCCAAGACGGCGAGTTGGGAGGTGAGTCTTCAAGTTCTGGCATTAAGGCAACGAGATTGTTGACTGCCACTCGTCGGATGGCAAGCTGCTCGAGGTTAGAATATGGATTTGAATGAAGTCGGATCTCCTGCCCAAGGATGCCAATTGTGCGCTCCATGGTCCATTGTGCATATGAGCGAAGGGGCCCCAGGTGTGAAATTTCATTGGCTATGTGGGAGAATGCATGAAGACATTGTCGGACGAAATGAAGCCGGTATTGGTTTCGTTGAACATAGATGTCTTCAAACTCTTCCAGAAAGTCAATAGCGAGGCCGTGTGCTTCTTTCAGTTCAATCTGGGTGATTGAGTTCTGTGAAAAGAGACGAACTGCACGAACGAGTTTGTAGAAATTGCTGAGGTATGGTTCAGGGAGGATGCCAGGTAAAAGGAGAGGGAGATATCCATAGACATAGACGAGGTACTCGCTAGCCTTGTAACCACTGTTGATTTTCTGGGCCGGGTTGCGGGGAGGTCGTTCATAGGAAGTTGGAAGATATTTGCGGAAGGACGCGACCTTCTCACCGTGTTTATCCCATGTAGGACCTGTGAGTACGACCCAGTCCCAAGTGGCTTTATTATCCTTTGGGTGACATTTAACAACCTTGGTATTTCCACGCCACAGTGCCAGGAGCAGCTCTGGGATATTCAGAGCAAGCAAATGCATACCATCAAGGGGGAAGAGTCCAGGAACACCGAAAGGAGTCTTGAGACCACTGAAAATACTTGGACGTGAGAAACCAGTTTCTTTTCGGAGAGCATCATACTGCATTCCTGGTCGTGCATGAATAAGTGACATGATTGCTGTGTTATACCGATTCTGGGAGAAGTCCCCAGTTCGATCGGCTAAAGAGATATCAGGGAAGTCGCAGTCTTTGACATTGTAGCCATGAGGTTTCTTGAGCACTGGATAATACGTCGGTTTCCCTTCATAGTGGCGCCCATGAAGACCACATGCTTTCCGACAACCTTTCACAGCAGTATGACCTGCCGACCCACTGATAATGGCCATTCCAGGGGCATCAGCAGTGCCAAGGACGACGAGGGGACAGGTTGAATGTTCTTCATCGAGGTGTGCATCGTAGACCCTCAGATTCCCAGAGGCCTGCTGTAGTGCAGCAACGTGGTAGAGCCCAGGGAACAAAAACGAATCCAAGACCTTTGGCTTCTCGGGGCCTGGTATAATTCCACCTGGAATAACATATTTCTTCTTGTAACGCTTGTCCGGGGCTAAATCCATGATGACCCAGATATAAACCCAGCAGTCGGAGGTTCGATGTCGGTAGAGTTGAGCACCATCGATGGACAGCATGAGGAGAGTATCTGTATCTTGAATGCGGCCATCCTGAGTGGCCTGTAAATACCAGTCACCACTGAAGATGTCGTCGAACATGTTGACATCGAGCGAGACCCCATTTGCAGCTGCAAAATCGGCAAAAATTTGTTTTGTCTTCTCTTGGCGGTAATGTATAGCTGTGGATGACTCTCGACCAGCATAGAAAGCCTGTATCGATGGTCCAACAGGCAACGTAAGGGCTTGTTTCACTGGAACGTTCTTCCGAGAGCCTGATTTCCAGCGAGAGGCACCGCACTCTGGACAAGAATCCAGGTCTTTGAAGGGACCGGTAAAGGCGATGCAGGATTTGACAGGGCACATATCACTGAAGACTGGAGTAACACCGCTAATTCGATGAACCAGAGCCTCGACTTCATCGTACGACAGGATATTGTGCTCAGGAAAGGTGTCCATGCTGGCCTTTCGTGCACTCATATAAATGTTCTTCGGAACACCATTGAAAGCGAGATAAAACTTGAGCGAAAGCTTAGTGCCTGGATTGGCATCAAGATCGGGGAGCTTTCGACTGCGGGGATGGCGAAGAGCATAGATAGCATCTTCAGATAGGCCGGAATCATCAAGTGTGGCATTCTTGAGCAAGTTTATGAATTCGAGAGTCGTCTTGACCCCTTTGTCCATCGTAGTACTGTTCGTACCCTCAGGGATGTCAAAACAGAGCTCAACCAAAGGTTCGACCTCATGTTGAATGTCGGGAGCGGGAGGGGGAGGCTGAATAGGCTGAGGGGATGGATGAGAGCATTGTGTTGGATCATTCGCCTCGTCGAACATTGGCCAGTCATTAGGCCAGTAAAGCATTGCGTCGTTGTTAAAAGTGGGCTCAGACTGCGCAGAAAAAGAGGGTCCTGGTGTATCTGAGGCATCTGTATGCATTGGAATATATTGCTGGAATAAAATTGTCAAGATTAACGTATGTGCAACAATAAACAAAGACGCTCACCGAGGTCACCGCCAACTCTGGTCCTAATATCCTTGTCTTTCCCTTGCGTTTATCATCCAGACGCTTTTTTTGCCTGGCAGTTTGGTTCTCCATGAATTTCTCCTTACGCTGAACACGTTCCTTTGTTGCACGCTCCTGGGTCTCAATCTTCTTTGGGTTGTGCTTATACCAGGTAGCTCGCGACAAAGGACCAGTGAGTTTGCCTCGACAAAAATCTATACATTTGCACCAATATGTGCCATCCTCGTTTACTCGGTCAGTACGTCGCGTTGCTTCCATCTGCGCAATGTGTGGAGGACTAGCAGGTGATATTTTGAAGGGGACAGCGGTATCCGAATTTGGAAAACGTGGTTTATTGATTGCGACCAGCTACGAAACAACAGAGGTACCAACGAAAGACTGGGTGCGACCAGGAGCGACCAGGCGCAAAAGTGATAAATGTTAAGTTGATCAGGGGGAAGGCTGCAGGAAAAGACTGCGACAGCAATGTGAAGCGACAAGCGGCGATCGAACTTTTGATCACGGCAACCAGCGGCGGCCAGCAGCGACGGGTGCTGCCAGGCACTGTCAGACACTGACAGTGGCGATCTGGTTCTCACTGGGGTTGAGTTGTGACATGCGCAGGGTTGAGTTGTGACACGTGCAGAGTTGAGTTGTGATGCACGCAGAGTTGAGTTGTGATGCGCGCAGAGTTGAGTTGTGATGCGCGCAGAGTTCAGTTGTGACAAACACAGATTCAACTGGCCCGCGCAGAGTTCAACCTGAGATATACAAAGGTCCACACAGACTTGTAAGCATACTTAGTCATATTTCTTAGATAAATGGTATGGTGGATTAACGTATAAAGTCTGCGCGGGGTGTAAATAATTTTTAGGCCAATATGACGCCATAGACGAAAGCCATACAGGAGTGGTTTTTGGACGAGAAACGCGCGTGGGATATGCTCTGGCTCCACGGACCAGCGGGTGTTGGAAAATCAGCAGTTGCGCAGTCTATAGCGGAATATGCTGCCGAAAACAACAGATTGGGTGCGGCATTCTTCTTCTCCCGGACTAGCGGACGGAGTGACTATGCACGAGTCTGGATCACAATCGCTTACCAGCTCGCAGTTCGCATCCCAGAATATCACACATTGGTGGCGAGGCAACTCGCCGCAGATCCTGATATCCTCCGGAAAGCGCCCCACGTCCAGTTTAAACGGCTTCTCGTCCAACCATTAGCGGCATTATCACCTCGGCCCAAAATATTAATCGTATTGGATGGACTGGATGAATGCGAGGGGGAGGACGCACAATTGAACATCGTCGAACTGATCAACAATCTCGCTCGCTCTACACCGTCGTTCCCTGTCGTATGGATGGTTTGCAGTCGCCTAGAATATCATTTAAAGCGCCTATTTGCCGACAACGACTTCACTATTCAATATGTCAAGATTGATCGTGGGAACAGTGAGAAAAATTGAGATCAGAATTGATTTGTTGGCCTCGTCGTCTCACACAGCGACCACGGTCCCGCCCCGCCATGCGCAAACAACTCGACCCTCGAATACCAATTCTCATTAACAATAATGTCAAGAAAAACCACAGGTCTTTTATTGTCCTTGTCGGTGATAAGGGTCGAGACCAGGTATGTTTGCCTTTGTTCGGCGCTTGTATCCGCCCACAATGTTGACCATGATTTTGACCAATTTAGATTGTGAACTTGCATTACTTGTTGTCCCAGGCGCGAGTGTCTGCACGGCCTTCCGTACTCTGGTGTTACAAGAAGGAGCTCGGGTTTACGAGCCACCGCAAGAAACGAGAGGCCAAAATAAAGCGGGATATCAAGCGCGGAATTCGAGAGCCCAATGAACAAAACCCATTCGAGATTTTTGTAACAGTAACAGATATTCGATATACGTGCGCCCCGGCTATTGTATGGTTGTTCCATTCCTAATAACGCGATCAGGTATTACAAGGAGTCCCATAAAATTCTCGGCAACACGTATGGCATGTGTGTACTACAAGACTTTGAGGCTATCACGCCCAACCTTCTCGCGAGGACGATCGAGACGGTGGAAGGGGGCGGGTTGGTTGTATTGTTGCTAAAGACGATGTCTTCACTGAAGCAGTTGTATACTATGACCATGGTGCGTCCTTCGTCCCGTCCTCTCCCCATTTTCTGACGTTTTCCAGGATGTACACGCACGTTATCGTACCTCCTCCCACGATTCTGTCGTCGCCCGCTTTAACGAACGCTTCATTCTTTCCCTTGGTTCTTGTGATGACTGCCTAGT
>JAEUWQ010002111.1:0-20481 GCA_018524765.1 Podaxis sp. AQ799166 | reverse complement strand
GAACAATTTCAGTGTGGAGCAGGAGGGCTTCCCTAGCTTTGGGATTATTACTGAGACTGACTCCTTAAAATGCCTAGACCAGTATCCCACAGAGAGGCAGGCATTGGCCAAGGCAACAAACATGTCATGACACTGATCATTTACAATTATGTCTTTCAGGTGCAACCAAGTAACATGGTCAGGCCCTGGGACAGACACTGAGGAGCAGGCTGATAGAACCTCAGCTAGCTCTAAATGGGAGAATGGGGTCCATTCCCTCATGGGCAGCAAAGAAAGGGGGTCCAAAACACTAACATCAGGCCTTCAGTCTAATGCCACATTGTATGTACCATAGAGGGCATTCCACAGAGCATCAAGATCATGACAGGGGCAACTACCATAACTGATGGCCTCCACCACTAGAAGTTTACATTGTTTGACCCACTCCATCAAGTCCTACAGGCATCTATTAGTAGTGGCAATCTCCATGATCTTATCATTGAAGAAGGCCTGTTTAGCTGCCTTAGTAGCATGTCTGAACTCTGCCCAATCACCAGGGTCACCTAAGACCTGGTGATGATTGAGTGCTTCTTGACATGCTCCATTCCACCAGGGTTTAGGGTGGGACACTATATTGACCTCTTTGGCACAGGTATCCCATACCCTAGAAAAGACTTTAGCAATGGCCAAGGCCACCTCCTCAATCTAGTCAGGTGATTGAGGGTGGCTGTCCACTAAAGTGGAGATACTCTCTGAGCACAACCTGAAGAACTCTAGTTCCTCATCTGATTCCCTAAGCAAAGCCTGCCTAGTCTCATCCAGAGACACTCATTCAATGGGGAGCTGTATTAAGAGGGGAGCATGGTCAGATGGTCCCTGTAGTGAAGGTTTGATCCTGTAGTGCAGAGTAAGTGCTTCCTGTATAGGAACAAACATCAAATCAATCACTGAGGGTCAATCAGGTGCTGTGAAAGGAAAACAAGTGGGCCTTGGAATCTGGGACTGAGCCAGATCCAGTCCAAGATCAGAGGCCATATCCAGAAGTGTCTGAGAAAGGGTGGGAAGGGTATGAGCCTTCCCATACTCCTGATCAGAGATTAAAGTCTCCTCCCATATAATTGATGGGCAGTAGTTGGTCCACAATTTCAGAGAGATACTGGACTGCTGTTTTCTCATCATCAGAATAGATATTGAGCAGGTGGCAATGTAACTCCCTCTGGAAGAGGGTTATCATTATTAGATTGTTATGGTCCACTAGATCTGTGCAAAGTGATGGCCTGAGCTTGGACAACCAATTATGGATATATGTCATAACCTGTAGTCTGGAACCAAGTTCTGTTTGCCTAATGAAGCAAGTCCATTCAGGATGCTTAGGGGCACTGATGACATCACCACCTTCCTTCCTAGTGGAGGAGGGTGCTTTGCAAATTGATCTCCAGGGTGGCTTCTGCAGAAAGATGATATCATACTCCAATTTAGAAGATTTGAGAAGAAAGTCCACAAGAATGTAGCAACAATTTACATTCTGTGAATAGATATATATATCTGAGATCTCTTTCATGAAGACTAAAAGGGATGCTAGGCATCAGGACAAGGAGGGTGACAAGACATATAGTCACATACCTCTGAGTATTTGTTTCTGATCCAATCACTATCAAAATAGTGGGCCTAGAAAGAACATTTGTGGAAGTCAGCAGTGTGCTTGCTCTTGCAGTTAGGGCATGCAAAAGATTCCCCATGGGGACAGAGGTGATCTGGCCTTGTTAGTGGAATCAGGAGATTTGCCTTGGGGTTGCCCTTACACAACCCATAGAGGTGATAGTTCTCATGCTTTTGAGAACCAGAGCATGTGGAGCAGGTGTGACCTTCATGTCTGCAAGCAGTAGTGGGGTGACTCTACTGCCAGCATCACTGGCAGAGGGGGACTCCTGGATTGGCTCAGGTCATGAGAATGTGGCATAACTGTCTGAATATCTGAATAGTCCTATTGATCAAGGACCTAGCCTTGGTACCCCTTTGGGAATCCCAAATCTTGAACCAGACAGTGCAACTATCTGATGCCTTGGAGTTTTGCTGAACCCTGACATTATCAGTAATGGTAAAAAGGTCTGTATAGGGTGATTGCCTCATAGTAGAGATAATATTGGCAAGGGATGTGTTATCATGCCCCTGGTGGATGAATGGTACTCCAATTATCTTAAGATAGGATTTGGAGTAGGGGAGGTCAATGTCACTCCAGGAATTAGGGCCAATGACCAATGGGAGGTAACAGCAGATGACTTTGAGGTTGTCCTCTGTAGTGACAAAGTTGGTGGCTACAATGAAACCACTGAAGCCAGGTCTAATAGACTTCCTACAAAGCTTAGACTTGGCAGCAATGAGAGCTGTGTTCACAGCATTGAGAAGATCATTGGGCATCACTGTAAGAGTGGTGATGTCCACTGAGATGATGACTTGATGCCTAGTATGGCCAGAGGTGGTCATAGCCAGTCTTTTTGAGACTGGCTTAGGTGGAACACCCCTTGTTGCCTGTTTTTTGAGCTAGACAAGCTTCTGAGGGAGAAGGATAGGAAATGTCCTAGCCAAGTTGACCAGATTCATTGTCTTCACCAGCTGGGGACTTGGCAGGACAATTGCAACTTGTGCATAGTTGCCCAGTCATGTAGCCCTATTGACAGAGGGAGGGAGACCTCTGGAGGCACCCCTGACTGGGGGAATGGACAGGGGGCAAGGTCCTGACTAAGTGCAATTCCCACTATTAAGTGCAGATGGACAGGTATTAATGGGGCAGGGATGGGGGTCAGCTAGTAGATGGTCATTGGACTCCATCAGTGGGGGAGACAACAGGGGAAAGGGGGAGAGCTGCCTCATAAGCAGACCCACAATATCAATGAGCCTGTCTGTCAAAGTGGTAGACATGCCTGATTAGATAGGGACATTGAGCCACCCAGTATCTTTAGAAGCTATGACAACATTTGTCATGGCTCTGACCACCTCATAGAGGGTGTCACCCTAGTGAAGGGCAGATGAATTCTTGAGTATCCAGCTCCAGGCCATCTTGAGGGATGCAGTAATTGCTTCTATGTCCTCCTCCACACCTGACATGGTGTGCAGCAGCTCTAGAGGAACAGCAGCTGGGACAGCCCCTACATCCATCTCAGATGATGGATCCAGAGTAGGAGAGGCCAGGCAGGAGCTGCCAGGAGTGGACTGAGACTGAGTAGCTCTGGGGATCCAGTTGGCAGACAGTTGGCAGTTCTGGACATTTTCTATAGGAAAGGGATTGTGTTATGAACTTAGTAAATGTTCACTATACATTTACTAATTATGTTTTCAGTTTATTTATCTCTATTTTATCTGAAAGCTTTAGTCCTTAGTTTGTTTGTTAACTTCTATATCTTTCTATAACTAAGCTTATATAATATCAAAAGTTGTATGACTTTTGTGGATTGATAAGCTTTCATACTATTATTAGAAAAGAAGACTTCTTTGATAAAGAACTTTTTGTATCAAACTATTATTAGTAGAATTAGGCTTCTTTTGTTCCAAGTCAATCTCTGAGTCAAGCCTTGGTACTTGAAGAATTTCTTAGAAGTTCTAACATAGATATATTTAGATACACTGTCCATAGGTATATAAACCATTGACACTAATAAGTAGAAAGCATCATTTCTACTTGGTTAGGTGGAGACTCAAATAGAAGTCTTTATCAACTATAAGTGATACAATTTTAAGTTGTTCTCTATAATCTTTATCACTCTCTAAGTTGCTAAGATTCTATTGAGGAAGTAGGCATATTGTGTGACTATAAGTAATAGTTATCTTGATGCATTGACTCTGTCAGTGCTTAAAAGGTAATCTATCCGTTAGTACACAAGAAGTCTCCTTTGATACAATCTGCAGATACTTCACTGCTGCAAAATCCTGCAAGGTCCTGGCTTATCAGTTCCATTCCAGGATTGTTGTCCTGTCTCTTTGGTCTTGCTTCAGTATTGTGATTTTTTCTGAAGGAATTCATTATCAGGTTGTCTAATTCAACTCAGTTGTAGATAAACACTACCTCACTTGCATAGGTCATTTAGCTGGATGCTGTTCAACTCTAGTTCCAGTCAATGAGGTGTGCTTGATGAATTAGATTCCCCCCAAGGCTTTCATTATGATAGTTCACAAATGCACCAGTTAGTCTGTCTTCATGAATCCATGCTTTACCAAGTACATGGATTGGGTCACTTGAACTATGTCAGAAAAGAATTTCTTCCCAGGACAGAGGTAACTTCCCAGGCTGCAGATTTGTCTGCACATGAACCAAATAAAGGCATCAATCTTATTTGTGGCCACAGGTGAGCAGGTCCATCCTGGCTTCCTCCTTACATACAAGAATGACAATTTCTATGCCATGTTCATGTTATTTATTCTCAAACTAGCTTCCACATTGCAATCCCACCTTCACACTGCAGTAAATGGGGGAAAAAGACAAAAGAACTGATAAACCCCTGTAGTTACCTCATAGTACTAGACTGTGCAGTCAATCCACCAACTAATGGCCACCAGCTCTTCTACATCCATTCCAAAAATGCTGATGTGCCTTCTTCCCTGTATTCCAGAAGTTCTTAGATAGGAATCCAGGACCTTTTCCCTGAGGTATGTCAGACTTGGAGGATGATTTGCTTAGGGAAGGAGAGCAAACTCTGTAGTGTCATTGATGGATTCATTTTTCACTCTTGAGGAAGCACTTAATTTCAACATTCATATCTTCTCCATCATATGGCAAAGAGGGTCTGTCCTGTTTTGATTGAGAAAATGTTACCCAGGTCAGCTCCAGTCCACAGTCAGTCATGATAGAACATGCAGCAGTGCAGTGACATCCTATTTTAACCACCAAATACAGTAGAGCATTTTTGCAGCTCCTGCTTTCAGTGAGTTTTCAGTGAAAACTGATTTGAAACTGAATTGCTCCATATGTAAAATCTCACTGAAAACAGTTTGCAAATATGCTCTAATCATGTTCAAACTTATGCATTGTGCTTAACATGAGAGTTACTCATATACTCAAGATACAGGATAACAGAACTTCAGGACTGGCTATTCATACTACTGAGATCTGTTTTTCAGATTCATCAAAGACAATTATCTTAACAGCATTCAAAGAAGTAATTTTGTCAGCAGGATCACATGGTGAATGAATTGTCATTTCCAGTCAACTCCTGAACAATGAAATCCCTGAAAAAATACTGATCATGCCAAAAACTACTGGCAGTATTCCAAAGATGTATGCAAATGACTGGCTCCATTGAAGGTAAAAACTTCAACAAATCCTTTCAACTAGAACTCAGAATTGCTATGGAAATGTTATTAAGTCATATTCATAGGCCACTCCTCTCTCCTCCTCCCTCCTCCTCCCCTCCTCTGTCCAATGAGCTACAAAATATTAATTGACCTCAGTTAAAAGGGCCTGTTGAGCACCTGCAGCCTCTAACACTATCATATTCATCTCAGACAACCTGCCTCAATCCTGGGGCAGTGTCTGATTCTGATGGCTTTGCCAGTGCATTGATCTGCTGTCATCTACCCATCCCATTACACCACCCAAACCCAGTCTCTGGGCCTCAATTCTAGGGCTCAGCTGGCCACTTATCATGCATTTTCTCCTATCCTTTGCCCACCCCATTCCTGCCTATCTAAAGATGCTCTATGTAGTTGCCTGAACATATCCCCAGTATGCAAGATCCTCACAAGCACAGAACAAAAGTCCTCAGGGTATATGCATCCCTTCTGGTTTCTTGGATTCAGTAAGTCAAACATGGGGTGTTATGACAGATTACAGCACACTGGAGTTGCAGGTCTACCCAGTCACTGTTATACCTGGAAATCAATTAGAATCCCTTATTGAGGGTGCTATCCAGGCCAAGATTGTTGAAATGATGAAAGGAGACTGCCATGGCATTGACCATGCTTTCAACCCTTCCTTAGCCTCCTCATCATCCTTGGTTGCTGTTATTCCTAAGACTATCCTGCCCTCCCTTCCTCACAGCTGCAACTAACAGAGAAAATCTCCTGGGACACAGGAGTTCTTGCCTCCTGTGAAACCACTCCCCTAAAAGAAAACCCAGTAATTTCCTTCCAAAGAAAGGAGGTACAAAGTGTGAAAAAAGTGCCAGGCAGCCAAAGGACACACTGTTAGGCCCCAGGTTCACTTTAAACTTGTTGGCCATGCCAGCACCCTGTCTACCATACTTGAAACAGAAAGTTTACCAGCTATAATTGGGACCTACCAGGCCAAGTGCTTTGTGCTGGCCACAGCTGACACCACTGTCCCCCTTGAGCTCTATAAATTGTTAGAAAATGGTTACACTCACATTACCTGGGATGGTGCATATACTGCTATTCTACCCTCATTACACACATCAACTATGGAATGCAGGACAGCAGTCACAGCCTCTGCTTAACACCCAAAATTGCATTGTAGCTATATTCATAGGCCAACCTCTAGGCCAAGACTATAAGTATACTTGCCAATGCCTATACACTATGATGTCCAATGAAGCTGAAAAGATGGAGTTCAGCTACTGGGACCACCAGCATGTTAGAACATATGACCAGCTTCACCATATTCCTTTACTATATATAGTAATCCATCAATAGTTGGTCTGTGCACACTTTCCATATGTATATATAGAGTAGCATATCATCTCAATCAACAAGGTCTTACCCTCACTTCAGTGTCAGTGTTAATGTTAATGTCAGTGTCTGAGCTTTATCTCTCCTCATCCTTCACTCTACTCTCTTTATTTTTCTGATAGGTTATAGACTCTAGGCTGTAAACTATGCCATATTATTCCACTTTTGCTGTTATATTTCCTGTCATTTCTTCCTTGTCCATCATATCTATTCCCTTCATTGCTATCAGTATCCACAACTCTGTCCCCAGTCTCAATGCTCAGAACTTGTCCCAATAATCCCTTGCTATACAGATGTTTTTCCAGTCTGCTAATGCCTCCTACATCTTCTCTAATTCTCCACCTTCCTCTAATGATGTTAAATATGCTTCCTGGACTTCTCTGGACTCCCAACTCCTCCCTTTCATCTTTGCCAAGTTGAACCAGGACTACTGGTATCTTCTTGATGGTGTTACCTCTGCCAGGGCTCTCTGGGACAAGGTTAAAGCCTTGTTTGAGAAGTCTACCATTGGTCATAGAATGTTGGCTAGGCAAAAGTTTTATGGAGTGTCCTATAACATTTCTAAGCCTATCACCATATTTATCCAAGAAGTTATTGATAGAGCTTCTCAGCTCAAGACTCTGGGTTATACTGTAGAGGATACTGAGGTGATTAATGTTATTCTCATGAACCTAGACCCTTCTTTCTATCCCATCAGAACTACTATCCTTGCCCAGGATGACTACCCTACTCTAAAAAAGCTCAAGACCATTCTTTCCTCTACTACTTCTGCTGATAAGCTTAGTCTTAGTTTCTTTACTTCCCAGTCTGCTTTTGCTGCTTCTAGTGGCAAGAGAAGATATCCTTCCCACACTACTCATTCTAAGCCCTTTTACTCTTCCCATCACTCTGGTCACCCTATTTCTAGGGTTCCTTTTCCTGTGGATTCCAAAGGCTTTAGGTGGTGTAATCCTACTAATGAGGGTCACTGTCATAGGTGTGGAAGAGAGAGTCATATTGCTACTAGGTATGTTTACAACATGCTTCAAGAGGTTAAGAATTAGGTCTTTGCCAATTTTAGACAAAATAGCCATTCTTTTCAATAAAGAGCTAATACTGTTTATCACTTCCTATTCTCTCCCCATCACTCTCTTAGCAATACTCCTCCCCTTTCTCCTCAGATAGCTTTTAGTGCTTTTGTTAACTATTCTGCTATGCCTCCTTTGTTGATTTGATAGACTTTAACTTTGGATTCTCTTGATAGACATTTTATTACCTTTGCTTCTTCACTCCTTTTTAGTTTTTTTTTACACTTTTTAGATTAGGTAAGTGTATTGGACTTTGTTTTGTTAGTATTACTCTTGAGTTTATTTGGTCAGGTGGGTGTGTTAGAATATATGACCAGCTTCATCATATTCCTTTACTATATATGGTAATCTATCAATAGTTGGTCTGTGCACACTTTCTATATATATATATATAGAGTAGCATGTCATCTTAATCAACAAGGTCTTACCCTCATTTCAGTGTCAGTGTTAATGTTAGTGTCAGTGTCTAAATTTTATCTTTCCTCATCCTCTACTCTACTCTCTTTATTTTTCTGACACAGCATTAGTGTAAAAGTTATCCTACAGTCAATGTAGGTGTTTTCCCAGGCTAAGGATCCAAGGAGCCATTCAACATTGGTCTAGGAAAATATGAAGAGGCCATGCACTGTCTTCTGGAAAATGAAGATCTGTAGAGGGTTACTAGTTACCACAACTGTGAGTGTTCTGGCCCTATTCTGTTTAGTTTCCTACTTTTAATATTCATAAATGAAAGACATGCTATGTCTATGGTCCCCAAACATGTATAGCTACTTCAAAAAACACCTAGATAAGTTATTCAATTACCCCAAACACTATCACTTCAAGTACATAACAGTATGTAGGGTTTATTCTACTGCTGCCTTTAATTTTGGACCAAGGGTCTGGACAGTATGCCACTGTGATGTCAAGAATTGCACTTTTGAGTGGTATACTATCCAGGTATTTGAGAGCTTTGACCATATTAAAGGTGGCCACCTCATGCTGGATGACCTTTGGCTAGTAGTTGAGTTCCCATCTGGCTCCACCATTCTTATCCCTTCTGCTACCTTTAGCTATGCCAACATCCCCATCCAAAAAGGGGATATATATGTGTTATTCTCACAGTATTGTCCTAGAGGCCTACTCTGATTTATAGATACTAGATTCTACACTCAAAATAGCATACCTAGGAAATTCAAAGAGCATATGGCAATGTTGAGCCTGAAAGCACATGGGTAGAAGGCAGGCATATCAATGTACAGGAGAATTGAAGAGTTAGTGGGCTACAAGAAGGATGATTTAGCTGGAGAGCTGTAGAGACTTACAATTGGTTGCTCATGAAAACAGTATATGGATTGGAGTTTGGCTGGCATTGCAAGACACCATCCTCCCTTCTCCTCTCATATGAAATCACTGCCAGTTCATTAACTTGTCACTCCAACATCTCCAGAACATGCAAACAAAGTCCTCATCTCTCTGTACACCATCTCCTTCCATCTTTGGAAGGTAGTGTCTGACCTTTTTAACAACAGGATCCACTCTCTGAATATACTATACTATCAAGAGGTATCTGACACCCAATTATCATTTTCACCCCATGCTCTGTATTCAAATTTCATTGTTGTTGAGCTTGTAAAAAGTGGGTTTAGAATAGAATATTGTCATACATAGAAGATTTGTACCCTTTTGACTTGATTCTTTATTTTCTTGACTGTTTTCTAGTATTTTCTCTAATGAACAAAAATTTTGTTAGTTGTAGTATAAAAACCATGTTATAAGTACAATGAATACAAGTTGTCTTATTCTCTAATTTTTCTCTGCTCTCTCTTCACTCTTGACTCTCTATCTTGCTTCAACCTATAACCACTCTCAATGCCAGACAGATCTGGCACTCTTTGCCTTACACCCTAAATTTACCTCTTCAATGGCAACCTCATATCACTCTCTTACTAGCCAAACATGGAACACCATCTGTTGGAGTACCTGTTGTCAAGCCATCTATTATCACCTTTGGAATACTTTATTTGAGTTTTTAGATCTTTTCATTATTGTACCTATTTGCATTCATTCTCTATATTTCTTCCATTGACCACCTGCTGCATAAGTATAATTTGGTTTATTATTCAATATATATTTGTATTCTAACAATTCTGTCTCATGATCTTCTGCCAATGTCTCAGCCTATTCCTATTCTGTTTTACTCTCACCTCCTTCCCCAGTGCTTTGCTAGCATACTTGAGCTATTCCTCAATTCTGCCTTCATCTTTCTTTTCAACTTCATGCTTTATTGTCTTATTACATTCCTTGGCCAATTACAGTTTAGCTACCTTTTGTTTTACTTTTCTATGACTTCCACTTTAAGATCTCAGTTCAAATACATAGATATAATTGTGTATAAAGAAGTGTGTCTCATGTATTAGGAGGTAGCAAACTGTACTCCTTTGTTTCAAGCCATTTGCACTGCCATTATGTACATCTTTCCTCAAAAACTTTGAAACCCCTTTTATAATTTCTTTTCACTTGTCCTTGTCATCTGTTTTCCCTTTGTTCCTAGGTCCTTGAGTGTATTGTGTTAGTTATGAAACCTAGCAGTTGTTGGATTTAGCCATGCTTGCCTATCTTTCATCTCTAATAGAAGAAATATCTTTCTTCAAAGCCCTGCTATAGCAACTCTGACTAATATTATAGTGCATGGGCAGCTGCCTTGATATATATAGCTCTAAAAAAATTGTTTATTTGATGTAGCCAAACTCCCTTGAACCATGCATGAAGCACACAAGACCATAGTCCTGCACAAGTAAAAAACCAAAACCCTAGATGTGAGATAGACAAGAGCCACCTGAAGCAGATGATGTGTGTCACCTCTCACTGATGGCAAAGCCATTCATCTAATAGCACACACTAACCTTAACATTTACAAAATACTAAATAACAAGTACACTAGGAGTTGACACCATCTGTTGTAGCAAGAACAAAACAAGGTGTAGGGACAATGTAGAGTGATAGTGATAACTCATACAATAGAATATGAAAGCCTAAGGAATGCAATAAGAAGGAATGAACAAACTAGGGATCATATCAGCTTACAAAGCTGCAATACATTAGTGAGAAACTTACTGCTTGATGTTGCAGAAGTGGCCTTTATAGAGGAACTGCCCAAATAGAAGGTGAGGGTCACTGAATTCACAAATGAGGATGTAAATGATTAGTAAACTCAGGCATATATGATCCAGAAATAGAGAGGGGTGACTGAACAGCCATACACTAAAGTTGGTCTCTGACACTATTCCAAAACCATCCCAAAACTATTTCAAAACCAATGCCAGCAAACCCTAGTCTGTTCAATTTGTGTCAGAAGGTTGGAGTTGTACAGAGACATGTTTTTTTTTTTTTTTTTTTGAATCAACAATTTATTATGTGGGGCTCAATCACAGTCTACACCTGCACATAGGGTCACTACATACAGGATGTCTATAATATGTACACTAGGCTGTTACACACTGACACAGTCACACCTCCTGAAGGCTATCATGACCAGGAAGAATGCCAAGTTGACATTGGCTTTGTATCTCTGGAACCCCCTAACAGTCTTACTCCTGGTTCCCATGCTTTAGCACATCAGTGTTAATTCACCATAAACCCCCACCTTAATGGAGGTTAACCAGGCACTGAAGGAGGTGAAATAAAAACCTCCGCAGGGGGGAGGCTGAACTCCCTGATATCATATCAGACTGCTCATCAGCCATCAGTGCACAGGAGAACAGAAATTGAACAGGTCCCACATTTAATGGGTGGTGCTCAGAGGCATACACCCTGATTGGAAGCCTCACAGGAATGCACTTGGCAGAGCATGCTCAATGGTGTTCACTTCCCCTTGCAGGGAGAGGGATGGTACAGCTAGTGGCTGCAGTAATAGGGGGGGATATAAAATGTCCTGTGGAAGAGCCACATCAGGACAAGTGTAGGCACTCTGACAAAGTGCTTGGCCAGTGGTGCTTAGGCCAACAAAGTATTGTAATAGCAAGTCACTTTAGTGACTTGCTCAGATAATAGGA
Source organism: Podaxis sp. AQ799166 (assembly GCA_018524765.1). NCBI lineage: Eukaryota > Fungi > Basidiomycota > Agaricomycetes > Agaricales > Agaricaceae > Podaxis > Podaxis sp. AQ799166. The sequence goes on along the minus strand of JAEUWQ010002111.1, from coordinate 8,723 downwards.
AATAGCCAAATATTGGCCATTACCTGAATTCCTAGGGCCAATGCCCATCAGGAGGCAATGTGTTAAAAGAGACTATATATTACTGGTAGTGCTGGTAGTGACAATGCTGCCAGCTAGAACTACCTAAGATGAATTAGCACTCAAGAGTGGTACTTGCTACCTAGATAATGGTGTGGAAGCAGATGCCTCCATAGACATATAGCCAGAGTCTGCAAACAGACTGCTGGTGTCAGTGAATAGAATCTGTGAGCCTTCAGTGTGAGGAGTCACTGCCCAAGCAGGAGATGACTCTTCTGGAACAGAAGAGTCATTCATAATTAAGGTGAGCACTTGTTCAACCTCTGGTAGTAGTGAGAGAGCCTGTATAAGCTCTATCACTGAGAGGACAAGATGCCCTGCAGCTCCTGGAAAGAACTGCCTTTGCATGACAGCTTGGTGAGCCCACTGGGTCACCCTGTCAATAAGATTCATTGCCACTAACACTTCCTCTGTCTAGACATATCCAGGAGGAAGTAAAAGGGATAGAGATCAACCTTGTCTCCCTGAAAATCCTGGTGCCCCAATGGAGGGGGAAGTAGGGAGAGGTGTGGTGGATCCTTCATCACTTGTGATAAAGGTGTTGGACAGTAGGTGTGCATAGAGCACAGCATCAGCCCTCCATTGAGTATGTTAGGCAAAAGTATAAAGGCAGACCCTTTCATTGAGTATCTGAGCCTCCTAAATAGTTGTGTGGCTGAGTAACCACTCAAGAGCATGGTGCTGAGGCACCTGGGAGTCCTCCTGGAGGTCATCTGGGAGGTCTTCCCATGGGGAGTTGTCATCAAGGTTGATAATGAAGGGATCCATGTTGATGGTAGGAGTTAAAGGAAGGGAGGGGGCCAGAATAGCCTCTTCCACTGAAAAATGCATATATCTCTGCAGAAACTGCTCAAATCAGTGCAAAATTTAGCAGAGATCTAGGCCTCTGGGCCTAGATGGTCCATGCAAGGTCTGGAGAAAATCAGACTGGCAGATCCTGAGCAGTGAAGAAGTCAGTACTGGGGAGAGATAAGAGGATATCTTGAGGACAGCTCAAGCAGTTGGGTTGAAACTCAGAATGCATGTAGCACCCCAGTGGCTACATCACTTTCCAGAATGGTAGCAAAATCAGTGAAAAACTCTGCCCCCCAGAGGGCTAGAAAATGGAGGGAAGGGGGAGGAGACAGCTGGGTGTCCTCTAGATAAATGTAGACATTCCAGAACCTGGAAATGCCACTGTATCAGTTCAATAAATACTCACTGAGAACTTGCCTAGGTCCCTAGACCATTGGTTGCCTTCCTAGAGTGCCCTATTACACTCCCCTGGCTGATCTAAGTCTTGGGATCAAAATCCACAAGAAGGGTGAATTACAGCTTAACAGTTTGGCTGTTTGCCATAAAATTTGGTACACCTCTAGCACCAGTATGGTACTAGGTGTGTACAAAATCTGAAGTGAATCAGGTAAGATTTGAGTTATGAGGCTCACAACTTCCTGGGGGAGAGGCATCACCAAGTGTTGATAGTGGTTACCAGAAAAGGAGTGCCTAGCAGGGACATGGTTTACAGATACAAACACCTGTGACAGCATTGGGACCCCAGTTACTAGCAATTTATTCAGTAACAAGGCTAGTAACAGAAATCATTCTGTTCAATTGAATGCATGCCAGTCAACCATATAGCAGCCATAGCAATTGCTAGCATTTTGGCCAACTTTTTGCCCATGCAATTCTTACTGCTTACTAGCTGCAAAGGTCTCTAGTTTCCAACTACCCATTTCCTTACAGCAAGACTGCTGAGATTGAATACTTCAAGATGTTGCATCCATCACTGGATGGTCTGGCTGGCACACTGGGCTAAGTCCAGCTGTGCATCCTCCCTACCTTAGGCACAACTTAATGCTGAAAACATGACCAAATTGTGCCATGGATAGAGTGAAGTATACTGCCATTGGTGAGTGGGGACTCCATCACTCTAGATGGACTATAACTGAACATCTTTCTCAGCATCCTGTAGGATATATGCCCCAAGGGATGGAGGATAATCACTCAATGCTATCCTAGATGCAGTTTTGATCTGGGATTTCTTAGCTACATATGGTTTCCCTTACCATCTTTTTCTCTGTGCTCATCCACTGCATGGTAGGCTGCCTCAGGAAATCAAATTGGTAAGGTGTTCAATTGTCTCAGATGCTAACCTTGGCTATGCATCCATTGGTAGATCTACCAATGGTATGAACTATGGACAATCCCTAAGTGTCCCTATATCCTATGCCAGTACCTGCCAATCATATCATGGCCCTTTATCATATGGACTCTGGTGGTAGACCATACCCTGGAAGATTGTGCTGTTGGGATAGTTATGATATGGCAAAATACAATTTTTATGATCTTGGTGAGGCAAGGCTGCATGTCCATTATCTTGGTCCTAGTGTCTAACAACATATGCATTTCAAGCAATTTCTCCCCTGCTGTAAGCCTTTGTTCACTAAGTGAGGAGGGCTGAAAGTTTTTGCTGTCCTTTCAGGTGTGCTTATGACTTGAACATATACATACACTAGCTAAAAAAGGAAGAACTGCATATTGCTCACATTATGTTTCTACATGTATTCTTGTATCTAGGTTTGGGTATATTTGTCTGAAACAAGCAGGTAGCTAAACAAAGACATCTTCTGACAACTTGGATGGTCCAGTTGCCATCAAGAATGTAATACAGGAAAATGTCAATTTGCTGTAAGTGTATCTCCCAGTAGCACATGGTATGCAAAACTCATCAGTTTTCCCTTAGTATGCAATTGTTAGTTTTCAGATCTCAGCTGTCATTGTGATGATGTGACTAACCCAGCTGTGCAGGTTGCAGGAATTTTTATGGACTCCATTTCAGCCATGCTATGATTACTGTATGTCAAAGATGCCTTATCATATGAATGCAGATGATGCAACCCTTGGCTAGCATGTGATAAGAATAATAGGAGTAGATGGTAGCCTTTAGTGGGCATTCATCTGCCAAGGTCAGTTCATTTAGTACCATCCACATTGTACTACTCACCATATCTTTCAGGTCTTTTGCTGTTTATTTTCATGTTTTTTGTCAACATCCTGTGTTACAAATATTGCAGACTCCAAGATCACTGAGGAGACTGAAGAGACTGAGGGACAGTCTTATGAAGATTGGAATTTAATGAAGTGCATAATGATCAGCTTGTGGCAGGAAACCACAGAGCTCTAGCAAACACTTGATTGGGAATGTGTGAGTAAGTAGACAAAGCATGCTGGTATCACAGAGTTTACTTCCCCTGTGATGACAACCTGTGATAGAATGCTAAACTTACCATTTCTATCTTTAGACAATTTCTATTATTAGGACCAGGTAGTATAAGTTTCAACTCTTCTGTCATATCCATATTGCATCAATTATGTTTGCCTCTGCAGACTTTTGTCTTATGCCTTATGCCTTTCTTCTCTATGCCTTATGTGTCTATGCCCTATGCCCTATGCCTTCCTTTCTTATGCCTTCCCTTTGATATTTGTCTTCTATGTTACAATTGATTTACTTCCTTAAGTAGTCATTGGACTTGTATATGTACACTGCCTGAACTTGTAGATTAGCCAAGTCCAATCTTAATGTGTATTACTTCCTCCTGGAACTTGTGTAATTCTTTGAGCAACAGTAGCATGTTAAGTCTACAATTCTTCACCCTTGAAGACTACTTTCCCTCTCAGGCTTCTTGTCAACATCTTGTCCTACAGAGTGTGTGATCTATGCAAATTCACTGCTTAGAGACAACATGAACAGCCACCCAAGGTTAAACAGAGCAGCTCCTACTAACCTGTATAGGACTAGGATCTCTGCTCATAATTCTTACAAGGATAGGCTCTGACTTAGGTGTCACTTAGCCAAAGAAGAAACCTTGTAACATCAAGATTAGACTTGCCTTGTGTGCTGATCCCACATTGTAACCCCTCCCTACCCCAGCTACTGTTCTCATTGCTTTTTTTTTTTTTTTTTGTTCAACAATTTATATACCAGTGCTTGAACACAGTCCAGTTGTAATGTACATCACTGTAGCTACTCTATATAAAATGATGCAAGGGATAAGCTCCCTGTGGACTGACACACACTCACCTCCCAAAGGCTACCAAGTGCAGGAAGAGGACAGTGCGATAGTGCTGTCAAACTTGCCACTCCCCAGTCTGGTCCCCCTGTCCACCTCCAAAGGCCCCCAGAAGCTGATCCCTGATGGAACCCACAACCAGAACAATGGGTCAATTCCCAGTTAACTGCTACTAGCATAGAGCTGGTGGACACCAATAGAAATGGTTGGATAGGCATTGCTTCACTGTAAAGGACTCAAGGGCTAGGCCCAGGGTCCATAACTGGGCTGGGTTTGGCAGTTATCCAATACCTGAAGGATTGGCCCTGAAAGTGAACACCAAAGTGTTCATTTTCAGGAATTTGATCAAGTCCCCTAAATAGATAGGGCCCTTGATGTGGTCCTTGAAGCATGTGCAGCATTGCAAGATATGATCACATGTCTCAACCATGGCTGAGCCACATGGACAGGAAGCTTCTTCCTGTGGGAAGAACCAGATCTTGTAGGACCCGATGGGGGCATGTCCTAGAACACACCTTGCAAAGCATGCTGACACAGAGGATGGGGCACCTTTGAGAAGCGAGAACTATGTGGTACCTGGGCTGCAATAGCCATTTAGAGCCTGGGTCCAGAACCTTGAGGAACTGGTGACCCCTGTATTTTGGCTCCTGGAAGACAGCCTTCCAGGCATTGAGACATGAGTTCACAACATTTTTCAGGTGTTGGTTGAGTAGTCAGATGACCTGGGTTCCAATGGCCACAGGCAGGAGGGCTGAGGCATGCTCATGGGCTGCCCTGTGGATTTCCCAGGGATCCCCAGAGGGGACCTCCTAGAATTGAAGCTTCCTTCCTGGCTGGGATAACCATGGTGTGAGGAGGCAAATCACAGCCAGGGCATGAGGTTGCCCCAATGGGGGAGAAGGATCAACTGATCTCTTGGCAGAAGCCAAGGAATCTGTCCATACCAGAATAGTGTCAACACCTTCCAGGCTCACAGCCTGGGCCAATGCCAATTGAATGACAAAAAGTTCTGCATCAGGTGTAGTAACATCACCTATCACTCATCTGGTTGCATTGACCAAGTTGCCGTGGTAGTATACCAAGGCCACTGAGACAGCCTGGTAAAAGCCATGGGTGGGTTGACTTGCATCAGTTCCACAATAGGCCATAGCAGGGGAGTGCTCCACCTCTCTCAAGATGACCTCCATCTGTTAAATATACCCTGCCCAGTCTTCAACATCCTGGGGGGCAGCTCAGAACTCAATCTGATCCTAGAATCAATTGAGGAGATGATATCTGGGCCAGGCTTTGTCAGCATCTAGCTCGAATTGCTCGCTAATTTCATCCATCTTCTCATTGGAGGAGATCAGGGGACCACCTGCCTTTTCACGCTGTCTGGGCATCATGAGGGTGATGGATCTGGGGTGGGGTTCCACTCCCATAGAGTAATCCCTTCCCAATAATGCTCTGAGTGCATAATTGGGAGAGAGTGTGTGTAATCTGAAACATGCCCTTTCAGTGAGTTTCTTGAGATGCAGGTGGAAGGGAATGAGGCCTGCTAGAGCTTCACTCCCTCTGGTAGGAGATGTTTTGAAGGCACTGATGATCCACAAAGCAGCCTTATGCTGCATGGTAGTGAGAGACTTAAGGAGCAGCTTGTTCCATGCTCCTGGAAAGTACCAAAGGCAGAACCCATAGGTGGCTATGGGCACCACACATGCTCTATAGAGTGTGTGCTTCTGATCTGATGCCAGTCTGCACAAGGAGTTACCCAGCATCTCCATTGCCTTAACTGTTGATAGGGATTTGGTGGAATAGTATCTGACATGCTCTTTGAAGGAAAGCCATTGATCAAAGTAGAATCCCAGGTACTGCCAGTATGGTCTGGGTCTAAGAGGAGTGTCTCCAGTAAATGGGGCAAATCCCAGATCTATTGGTGGGTTATCATCTCCAGGTTTCTGGGAGAAGTGGTACACCTCTGATTTGGAATGTTACAAAACCAGAGCGAAGGTGACAAATAATCTAAAAATTATTGCATAAGTACTTTGGAGTGCCCACAGGTTGTTGTCCCAGGCCTTGGCCTGGGCTATGAGGGTACCATCATTCACATACAAGAGGAGGGTGACTCCGAGGGGTGCTGCTTCCCTATTGAACAGATTCATTAGGGGAGACAGATACAAAGCAGAGAGGATGGGGGATAAGGCAGATCCTTGCCCCATGCCTACATCTGCATCCATGGGGTCCAAGGAGAACTGTCCCCAAAGATAAGAGGTAGCTCACCAAACTAAGTAAGAAGCAAAGAATCTCCCCACATTTGGGGGGAATCCCTGTTTGGCTAAAATGGCCATGAGCATGTCATGGTTTAGCGACAGAAAGAACTGAGCAATGTCAAATGCAACAACACTCATCTTGAGACCCTTAGCCCAGCTGCTTCTGACAATGTAGGTTAGGAATAAACCAGCATCTTTGGTAGATCTCTGCTGAATCCCTCCAAGCTGATTTGGATGAAATACCCTATACTTGATGGAGTTGAACTGTAGGCACTTAGACAGCATCTTCTCAATAAGTTTGCCCAAAGTGTTCAGGAGCACAATGGGTCTGAACAACTTGGGTGTGGAGTATGAGGGCTTTCCTGGTTTGGGGATTATCACCAAGACAGACTCTTTGAAATGCCTTGGCCAATGTCCTACCATGAGGCAGGCATTGGCCAGGGTGAGAAACACATTGTGACACTGTTTGTTCACAACAATGTCCTTCAGGTGCGACCATGTGATGTGGTCTGGGCCTGGGGCTGATGCCGAGGAGCAGGCCAATAGTGCTTTAGCCAGCTCAAGGCATGAGAATGTAACCCACTCCCAGGAGGGCAGGGAAGGGAGGGGATCTAAGACATTAATCTCAGGTTTACAACCTGAGGCTGCATTGTAGGTGTCATGCAGAGCATTCCACAGGGCATCCAGGTCATGGCAAGGGCAGCCATCATAACTGATGGCTTCCACTGCTGGCATCTTGCACTGTTTGACCCATTCCATGGGGTCCCATGGCTGCTTGTTGGTTGTGGCTATCTCCTCAATTTTCTCATTGAAGAACACCCATTTGGCAGCCTTTGTGGCTCATCTGAATTCAGTCCAGTCTTCCCAGGACCTGGAGGTCCTGTGACAATTGAGTGCCATCTGACACTCCCCATTCCACCAAGGTTTGGAGTGTGACATGATATTGACCTCTTTGGCACATGTATCCCATGCCCTAGAAAAGACCTTGGCTACAGCTGCTGCCATCTCCTCAATCTGGTCAGAATTTTGAGGTCTCCTGTTTGCCAGTGTAGTTAGGCCCTCTGAGCACATGGTGAGGAATTCGAGTTCCTCCTCTGATTCCCTAGGCAGTGCCCACCTAGTTCCCCCCAGGGTGACTCACTCAATGGGAAGCTGGATGATAAGGGGGGCATGGTCAGATGACTCCCTCCATGTGGGCTCAATCCTGCAGTACAGGGTAAGAGCATTCTGTATAGATACAAACATCAGGTTGATCACAGAAGGGCGATCTGATGCTATGAAGGGAAAGTGGGTGGGGCCCAGGGTCTGGAGTTGAGCCAGATCTATACTGAGATCAGGTGCTGTATCCAGCAGCATCTGGAACTAGTAGTGGTGGAAGGGGTATGATTCTTCCCACACACTTGAGTGGAGATTGAAGTCTCCCTCCATGTAATTCAGGGGTGGCAATTGGTCTATCATTTCTAACAACCAGCGAACTGCAGTTTTCTCATTGTCAGAGTAGACATTGAGGAGATGGCAGCATGACTCTCTCTGAAATAGGGAGATCATCATGAGGTCATTGTGATCCACCAGATCTGTGTGGAGTGATGGTCTTAGTTTAGACAACCTGTTATGGACATAGCCCATAACACGTGGTCTAGAACCAGGTTCTGTTTGCCTGACAAAGCATGTCCACTCAGGGTGCTTGGGGGCACCAACAACATTTTCACTCTCTTTCCTATTGGTAGAGGGTGCCTTACAGATGATTCTCTATGGGGGTTCTTGGAGGAGGATGACATCAAATTCATTTTTACATGATTTGAGTAAGGAGTCCACTAGAATGTAACTACAGTTAACATTCTGTGAATATATATGGATGTCTGAGATTGCTTTCATTGATTCTGAAAGGGATGCTGGGTGCCAGGACAAGTGGAGCAATGAGCCATATGGTCACATACTTCAGAGTATTTCGTTCTGATCCAATCACCATTGAACCAGTGGGACCAGAAGGGACATTTGTGGGAGTTGGCAGAGTGCTTGCCCTTACAATTAGGGCAAGCAAAGGATTCCCCATGGGGACAGGGGTGATCCAGCCTGGTTGGGGGGATTGGGAGGTTAGCTTTTGGGTTGCCCTTGCACAACCCACAGAGGAGATGATGGTTCTCATGCTTGTGAGGGCCTGAGCATAGGGGGCAGGCATGACCTTCATGCCTGCACACAGTAGTAGGGTGTCCCCATCTCCAGCAATGATGGTAGCATTTGGAAGTCTGCCAGGGTTGTTCAACATGCCAAAGAGATATTTGGCATCTGTCTCTATGACTAAGTTTCTACAGCCCCACAAGAGATAAGTCTCTTCTTCCAACAC
>JAEUWQ010000060.1:0-14853 GCA_018524765.1 Podaxis sp. AQ799166 | reverse complement strand
CGTTCCCGCTATGACTATCGGCGGGGGCGGCAACCGTAACGCGAAAAACCTACCCATGGGCCCGGACAGCAGAGACTGGAGTAACGGGCTCTGCGACTGCTGCAACGAGCCCAGAACCTGTACGTTCGAGCCCTCCCCCTTATCTCCTGAGTATAATACTAACCACAAGCTGTACAGGCCCTCTCTCGTAGTGCTACCCTTACGTCATCTAAGCGAAAAACAAACGACGCTATGAGCACTTAAACGCCAAGGGCTACCCTGACCCCGAACATGGTGAAGGCGCTTGCTCGGGCGACTGTTGGCTCCACGGGCTTATCACCGGATGCTGTGGTTGCGGCTGGATTCTTCAGGTAGGCTGATCTCCTTTATTCTTTGATTCCCCTTGGCATGTAGCGCTAATATCATGGTAAATCTAATAATTCATGCAACGCGGCAACGTCCGCAAGAGGTATAACGTCAAGGGTGGAGGATGCAGTGACTGCTGTGCCGCTTTTTGGTGCACGCCTTGCAAGTTGGCGCAGGAGCACCAGGAACTCGAGTTGGAGGAGAGGAGCTTTGGTGGGCGTGCTTGAGTGAAAAGGAAACGCGCTTCCGTTGTTTTCTGCTGGTCCTGAAACAATCTTCTTTGTTCGATTTTGTATTGGATGGTCTACTAGCCCATTGCACGATGTACGAGGTACTTAGTAGAAGGACATGTGCTACTGTATTGGGTGTAGTGATACCCCTCTAATATATTATGGGATCTAGACGAACCACCTTGCCCTTCCACGAGTGAAAGGCACCCAGACTACGCTAGTCATGGAGCCTAAATCTAAGAGATTTCTATCAATGTGTTCCGGATGTAAGCTAAAAATAACGCTGCTGTTATTTGGGGGAGGAAGCCGACGATCACACAAAATGTTACGTCCGGGCTTTCTGCACTTTTCTTCCTTTTGACAAGTACAGGAACAGGGAAGGAGCTAGAGATGTGTAAGGCAGGACCATAAATGGAGAGTTTGACAGCCATATCCTGCAGCCACCCGCTGATAGAAACCAAAGCCGAGAAGTTCGAACCTTCGGCCCCACCTTCTGACAGGCAGTATCAGTTCGACGGATAGCCGCTCATTCAATGTCTACACGGCCCCAGCAGTTGATAGGAAGATGATCAAGAGTCGAAGCGCGTTCTATGATTATCATTATTAAGAAAAGAATAAGTCAATATACTCAGAACTGTTGAGCATCAACGATATGTCCACTCTTCAGCCTCCAATCACGCAACCAAACTTCTCGCTTCCCCCTCGCCTTGAACAGCAGCTGATCAACCTTCTTCAGCGCCCAACTCGTCCATACCCTGGGCATATCATTACCCTTCTCCTGAGTATTCAGTATCGGCTGGGGCTCTGCATTGTTCAAGATTTTCTTGAGATGCGGAACGAGGGCCTCGGCGACGACCATAGCGTCCGCACTGCCGTCTCTGAGACACGCCGAGACGACCATGGCACAACATGGTAGATCTTGTGCAACAGGCGGGAGCTTGTATACGTCAAAGAGACCGGTGACGGTTAGAACAAAACTAAGAGGCTGGTTGTCGTATGTCGCATTGAGGAGCTCGCGGGCGCCCGCAAGTGTGAAGCGGACATGGTATTTTGCGTAGTTGCCGAATACTTCAAGTGCGATTTCGGGTTTCTTGAGGATGATGCAGCGACCTATGAACACGAATCAGAAAACAACAACTCGAGAAAGGAGTGTGCGGGGTAGACGTACGGATGAATGCCTCTGAAAAACTCTCGTCAAAGCAGTGACCCATGTCCCTCCACGCAGGGAATAACTCCGCAACCTTCCTCAACTCTTCCTCCGTCTGACATACGCCGAGTGTACGGAGCCATGTCGTCCTCTTGATTTTTGGAAGCTCGAGTTGTGGTCGTCGGCCAAGTCGCGGTTCCAGGAATGCGATGTTCTCCTTGAAGCGCAATGTCTTCTTCTCCGGAGACAGGGGTTTCCTCTTCGCCTTCTGCTTTTTGGTTGTAGCAAGTGTCTCCGGAGTAGATGGTGTAGAGCCTTTAACCACATCGGATGTGGACCCAGTCGTGGCAGGTGTGGACTTCAATGCAACATGGGGGGCGGGAGACACAGTTTGTGTAGGTTTATTTGGGATTTGAGCCTCAATACCTTCCGTAGCCTTCGGGGCTGGCGTTTCGTTTGGTTCAGTGTTTTCTGCAGGTTTCGAACCACGTAGGAGGCTCCCAAACCACCCTCCCCCTTGGACTGTACTATGTCATTCAACAATGTTCGGAAGAATTTGGGATGATGTGATGCTTACCAGAAGTACTCAAGTGGATTTGTCTTGAGCCATGTGTAAATGCTACGCGAGAGCAGATGGTGTGGGCTGTCCTCCTGGCCAAGATGCTAGCCATTGTACTCGACGACGACGAGGGCACAACTTGGAAATTTCGGAAGCGGCGAGCACGTGAGCCTGCCTATTTGGTCTTGCTTGGCTTTGATGGTTCAGCCATCGCCGTTTACGGTGATTTACACTTAGACTGGGGACCACAAAACCACAGTATTCGCGACTCGCTACCGTCAGACCTTGGCGCCGCTCATCCAACATTAACAACGACAAGTTGCTGTACATGGTAATATCCTCCGTTTAACCTCGCCCCAGCCCAATCCCCATCGCTTCGCACCTTATAGTTGGCAGTATATATCATGACGTTCCCATGCCAAAAATATGGAATACTTAGTATGACAAATATCAATATACAATATATAAACTATGTCCCTGTCGACGATGGAAACTGATAGGGGATAATATATCTCCACTGTACTAGGTTGTCCTTACTGTCAAGAAACTCATAAAGTACCCAGCCGGAATTTCGGATATCAATAAATGCTGTGACAATGTAATCTGGTGAATGTGTCTGCGTGAACTCAAAGTCCTGGAGAATAAGTTCAACACATGCACATCGATGACACTGTATTGATCTTTGATGATACTGGCTAGTTACCTCGTACTCATCATTATGGTACTAAGTGGTGTACTTGGTCAACGGGACTTGAATCAGTACAAAAGTGTAGCGCACCCATATTGATCTCCTGCACTGCCCTCGATATGATGGGGTCTCAACTGTGATCCGTTGGGATCGACAACAGATAAAAAATTTATCTGCTTTTTTGACGTTGTTCATGTCAAGCCTCCCAATTGGGATCCTATGTAGAATATTGGAATATCTCTCTTCATTCTGAATCATAATTTGGGTCAGATTGGAATCCAACACTTTAGAGGCCAAACGGAGGAGCTTACGAAAATCCTATTGCAGAATTCAAAGGAAGAAGCACCTGTATGTGCCAGATATTGATGGGCATCAACAAGCTTCAGGAAGCGATCAAATTCTAGCTCCTGAAATGTTGAGGGTTTGTCAAACAAAGCCCACATAGCAAAACGATAAAGTTGATTCTGTTCATTGGTCAGGTCTGGGAAATACCATTGAGGTCGACCTGCTAAGTAAACCCAGGAAAGCGAAATGAGGACACTGGGCTCTGAAGCAGCCCCTGTACCCATAGCAGGACCTAAACCCAATTCAGCCCTGATTTTGGGAATAATGCACATGGAACATACCGTTTGACACCTCATTAAAGATCCTCCATGCACATTGGGAATTGAGTTCAGCAAATTCGCTTCGAGGGTCTCGAAACATTTTTGAGTGTTCAGAGTCATAAAGGTAATCACGGAATGACTTATGAAGAAAGTCGAGTTGTTTATGTGTAGCCTCTTTAACTGGAGGGATAGCAAGAACTGAATGAAGATGGTGAAGAGCACCATATGCAGCATCTGCTGTTATACCCAATCAGTTACACAGATGAGCGGGTGTAAGGCAGTCATTTCTCAGACAGAGCAGCAGCTTTTTGGTGTTTGGAAGTATGTCTTTAGGAATCCGGGAGAGTATATGGGCATAGAGTGCATCAAGATTCACCATTGGATGGACATTTCCCTCCCCCTGCTGAGATAGAATGTCGTCGATCACCTTGAGGACTAGCTTAAGCTTTGGCACAGGGTCCCCATAAGCTGAGTTGTCGATGAATCTGACTGCAGTGGAAGCATAGGCAAATAGCCCATTAGAGGCAGCAGCGAGCTTCAGGAAATCATGTTCTGCTGGCCATTGAGCAACCCGTGTGAGGACTGGATACTTTGTACGGATTTGACCCAGCTCATTGCGGAGGTAATGCTCAACATCCTCACGAGCCTTGTCCAAGTCAATGGCTATCTCTTCTTTCTCGAAACTTGATACCACCCTTGCAAGAGAGAAGAAAGTCATGATGTGTGGCTCTGGACGACTGGCAATGATCCAGACAAGAGGTGCAGCAGGATATTTCATAGATAAGTACGAGATGAGGCCAAGGATCTCACGCTGTGTGTGATGGCTGCTGCATTCGTCCAGACCATTGATGACAATTAAGAGGTGCATGTGACTGGAGTCTACTCAATGCAATGCAAATGGCTCTACAATAAACTTTTTGAATTGCGTTGTTAATGACTTCTGTGGCAGTGTCAGATCATTCATCATTTCATTCTGGAGGAATTGATGGTACAGGGGGTTGTTGACTGCGAGCTGATAAGCAAGAGTTGTGAAGGTTTTGGCCCTGTCATCATGTCCATTGACAGAGAAGAAGAGGGATGCACCCAACGTGATGTCAGAGTTGACACTGGGCATATTTTTGGCAATGGTTTGCATGAGATTGCTGACTTGCTGACACTGGCAGGTCCAACAAGCCAGAGGATCCTCTTGTCCTCTGTGCAACTGCTAATGAAGCCCTGTATTTGTCTGATGACTGCTAGTTGAGTCCCAGGATGGCATCGAGGGGGAGGATGGCACACAGAAGAGTCAAAAGCTGCTCCTGGTATGATATGTTCTACAAACTCTTTCATGACTGGCATGAGCGTGTATCAGCACCTATTGCACAATACTTTGGAGAGCACTGTTCCTTACAGTTATTGGTGCCATTGATCTCAGTCAGTATTGGGTTGTACATCACAAAATCATGAACATCCATGACGTTGTTGAGGAATTAATCAGCATTATGCTTACGTGTATACTTGCCATCGGCATAACATGCTGAATCCTCAACGTGTATGCTCTGCATTGACAGAGCAGATATATTTTTGGAACCCTCCATAGCTTCGAGCTATGTTTAGATTGATCTGTTTCTATTAATACTTTTATGCACATATGTAGATGTATGGCTTGTGTTAGTATTACTCATATCCTCATGGATTATGACTTGTAGAAACGTTTCTTGACTGCGGATGACACCTGTAGCATATGGTAGAGTCATGTTCTTTCTATCTTTATTCTTTACATGCACATTACTCATGTTATACATGCGTATGCCTTATGTCTTTCTTACTCATGCATGTATTTTACCCTTAACCCAGTGTTGTAGCTCTATGGTATTTAAACCTTCATGTAGTAGCATACTTACTTCACTGGAGTTTTACATTCCTCGTCTACTTGACTACTTAGCTCCCTTAAGCACATCATTCCTCACTACTTTCAAGTCAGTCATATCTTTTCTGGTACTCCCTGCGATTCGCTGCTTCCACATCTCTTCCCAGTCTGACCAGCCTCAGATTGTGAGTAACTGGTTTACTCTCCACTGACACTATGCTTGTGTAGCAGCAACCATTCTCCTCTCATCAGGTTATGGGCCCTGAGACTCTCCTTCTGAGGATTCTCTCCTATTAACTTAGGATCAAGATAAGGACGTCTTGGGATACATGCCTGCCTTCTACCTTCATCGTTATCTGTATAAAGCATTATACTAACACCCCATTTTATCATGCTTAGTCGATTATCTCACTGCCAACTTCTTTGATATGTCAAATATGGCTTCGACTATTGCTACTTCTTCCCTTCCCAAACTTGAGGGTCCCTCTAACTACAAGTTCTGGGCTCGTCACCTTCAAGGTGCACTTTCCTTGATTAGTGTTACCAGTTCCATGGAAACAGGCTGGTCCTTGACCAATGGAACAGCAACAGATCCTGCCGATGATAACCCAGTGGAGGCAGCATGGCAAAATCAGATGAAGGCGCAAGCCTTATCAATCATCGAAAACACATTGCCTGACTCCATGCTGCTTCACAGCAAATCAGATCCAGAAGACTTATGGGCCTACCTCCAAACCCAGTTTGGAACTTTAGGCCCAGCTAATGTCTATGGCTTGTTCACCTGAGCTCTGAAGAAGAGAATCACTGGCAAGAGAGACATTGCAGTTGATATTGCCAAAATGGCAACACTCTTCACCCAGGTTGAGGAAGCTACAGCTGCCATCCCTGAGGTTCTCAGAGCAATGGTCCTTCTTTCAGCTATTCCGGACGATTGGGATTTGGTCCGACAATCATTGTTGACCAATAATACTACAATCAAAGCCTTAACTTGGTGAGTAGTTGCAGATGCTTTAAATGCTGAATGGGCTCAGAGGAGTGGATGTAACAAAATGTCCACTCACTCTACCAATGCTCAATCTGCTGCTAAAGCTAAGCTTCCCAATGACCAAGGTGGTCCTTCTGCCTGGAACAAAACTCGTCCAGGTCCACCTTGGAGTCGATTTATCTCTCAGCCTGTTGGCTGGGATAAAACCTCCAATGGTCCCAAGCCTCAAGGACAACAAGGCAGTCAGCCTGGTCAATGGCAGACTGTTAAGCTGAAGAAGAGGGCTCCCAAGAAGAAGAAGTCCCCTAATGCCTCAGCTAAACCAGCTGATTCCATGGCAGGTTTTGCTGCACCTGCTCACCTAGTGGCGGCACCTCCACTTCCCCCTGCTGGTGCTGGTAGACCACATACTGGTCCCAATATGCACCCATTCGACCTCTTAGATCGAATCCAGAGGCTGCAAGTGAACGCACCTCATGTT
This sequence comes from Podaxis sp. AQ799166, assembly GCA_018524765.1. Taxonomy (NCBI): domain Eukaryota; kingdom Fungi; phylum Basidiomycota; class Agaricomycetes; order Agaricales; family Agaricaceae; genus Podaxis; species Podaxis sp. AQ799166. The sequence continues at coordinate 7,964 of JAEUWQ010000060.1, read as the reverse complement.
CTGCCTCAGGCTTTGGTCCAACAACACCTTGCTGCTATAGTTCCGCAGGATTGTCCCCTGCTTCCTTCACTTTCTCAACGGGTATGGTCTCAGAACCCTGTTCCCATTGCCCCTACTTACTCTTCTGCTTTGCAGGAGAAACGTAAGTTTGAGGAGTCCAAAATAGAGGTGAGTAACCTCTGTTTTACTGCTATTCTTGAGCTTGAGATACTGAATCTCGCACAGGAAGCACAAGAGACCCTCAAGGCGATGAAATGTCAAAGGACTGATACAGCAACTAAGTCGCTGGATCAGATCTGAGAGGAACAGAAAATCCGCACCCAATGCTATCACGACATCAATCATGCCCATAAGCTTCATAGTGCTCCTACTAAACAAAGCGTTGTAGAGCTGATTGAGGAAACTTTACTTCTCATGTCGCTTGAAGATGCATCTGAGAAAGCGAAATCCTTCGACGAAGACTTCCCTCCACTTCTGGGACAGTCTGGTCTTCTCCCACCCGGTCATCCAGTCAAGGTAGGTAACTATGCTCGACATGTCCACATGGGTAAATGGACTAAAAATCCACCCAAGAAGACCAATCCGACCATGCAGCATGCCGAAAAACTGTATGACATCGTCAAAGAAGCTCTTCATGAACACGAGGAAGAGAAGCAGAGGAAGGCAAGGGCTCTTCGCTTCAATAAAGGCAAGGCCAAGGCTACCGGGGAATGCTACATCCCACAAGTAGGTTGCTTCTACCAAGATCTGATGAACCAGCTAATTCATTTTGGTGTCATCAAGGATACTTGTGAAGTCAATCCTAAAGTATGTGTTAACCCTATTGGTCAATTATGGCTCATTCATTTCCTTGTTACCCAACAGGGAGAACAAAGCTCTTGTGCCCTTCAAGAAGCACTTGCTGTGATCGACAAAAACCCTGAAGGTTATCCATCTGATCCTGAAGATGTTGAATACCTTTACTCAATAGGTTTAACAGAACGCAAGTGGGATGAAGCAATGGCGCCTTCAACCTCATCAGTCGATGTTCTGCCTGCACCTCCTTCTTCTCCATGCCTTCCCAGAGCATCTCATCCCAATGATGAGATTGATCTTATCGGGAGCAACGTCAAAGATCGCCTGCCTTTGGTAAATGGCCTGCATCATCTCGAGGACATCGATTATGATGCTGATGACACAAGCGATGCTGATAGCGACTTCGAGAAGAAGAAGAGCATGGGGTATGTAATCCATATCTTATCACCATCATCAAATGCTGATCACCTCCAAACTCAGACCGGTCATGATGCTTCCTCTTGGGAAGAAGAAGGGCAAGCTTGGCAAGAAGCGCCACACCAAGGCCAAATGTTGCAAGGGTTAGAGGGTTGTCTGCATAGGACAGAAGGAGGAAGAGGAGATGAGCACCTACCATCATGGGAACGGATACTTAGGTGGCTCATAGATTTGGACAATGTTGTTTTCTGCGATGGATCATGTACAGAACACGTAGCAATGTGCACAAGCACATCTCATTTTAATGTCATTCATTCTGTGCATGAACCTCCTAGTCTGAAATCCTCTAAGATTGCAACATATCCAGATGATCAACTGATATGTATGGATGAGTATAATGCAATTTGGTTACTAGACTCAGGAGCATCTGGGCATTATACGCCACATATGGAAGACTTTATTGACTTCCAATATTATCCTGAACCTATAACCGTATACACTGCCAGTGATCCGATGATATCACCAGGGCACAGTACTGTCTTAATTGAAACAGTAATTAATACAGATAACGGCACTCGGATCCTTAATCATTCATATCTATATCCAGTGCATTACTTACAAGGTAGCAGAGATCGATTGTTATCAGTTGGTCAGCTCGTGAAAGCTGGAGCTAAAATTGAAACCACTGGTACTTGCTCACGCGTCAATGACTCCTTTGGCAAGCCAATACTAGTTGCACAACCACAAATTGGTTGTTCACCTACCCTTCATTATGTGAAGAGTAAAATTATTAAATCGCAAAATGATATGCACGCATTTGCAACTAGTACTTTGCCAGGATATGACATCCTACATAATAGGATGGGACACCCGTCAGATCGCATCCTCAAACATTTTGAGACAAATATGATTGGCTTTCCTCATGTGGAAATTCCCAAAAATAGCATGAAACCATGCGAAGGTTGCGCTATGGGAAAAATGCATCAGAAAAGCTTCAATATAAACTTTGAGAGAGCGTCTAGGCCTTTAGAAAGAGTCCATTCGGATCTTTTAGAAATGCCTAAAGTCAGCTACCGAAAGTATAAATGGGTAATGACTATTTTAGACGATTTCTCCTCAAATGCTTGGGTTCATTTACTTTGTAAAAAATCTGAAGCACCTACAGTTATGAAGAACTTCTTGACCTTAGTCAGTAAACATATTGGCGGACAAGTAAAGTTCTTACACACTGATCGAGGAGGAGAATATGTCCAAGAGAGCTTACAAGCTTTCTTATGCTCTCAAGGGATTATCCATGTGACTAGTGCTCCACATGCTCACCAACAAAATGGTAGAGCAGAATGCCTCAACTGAACTTTAATGGATAAAGCTGAAGCCATGTGGCATCATGCTTGTATTCCAGATGGTTGGTGGGAATTTGCAATTGATACAGCTTGTTATCTTTACAATTGCACTCCCATGTCATGTTTAGATTGGAAAACCCCTCAAGAAGTTTTGACAGGTGTTAAACCAGATGTTTCTAAATTCAGAACTTTTGGATGTGGTGCTTATGTGTTCTTACCCAAAGAAGTCCGAAAGGATAAACTGTCCCCTAAATTGGAATTAATGATATTCCTGGGATATTCCCCAGACCAGAAGAATTATTTGTTTATGTGTCATATGCAAGGCAATGTTTTATACATTATGCCTACTGCTATTTTTGATGAACAATTCTTTCCTAAATGTTCTGAAAAGAAACACAGATCGAGTAGTAGTCGAAGTTCTTCTTCAAGAACTCCTACACCTCAAAGCAAGGTTATAATTTACCCTAGACAGGATAATTCGAGGTCACCACCTCCGGAACGACCTCTGGCTCCTGCGCCACCATCATCCTCATCATCTAGTCCAGACCCCAGATATTGGAATGGAACTCCAGAGCATGATGACGACGATAAGGGTCGCAGCAATAACGAATCAAGAAAAGAACAAGATTCTGATCTTGAATATGCTGATCCTAAAGATTATCCTGATCTAGAAAGACATTTGCCTGTGCCAAGCACTGATCTGAATGATAATCAAGATCCATCTCCATATTTGGATGACTTTGAAGAACGAGGTGATGATCGACCATATACAGCCTCCCCTCCTGTTCCTCAGTCACCAAGATTAGAAGATCATGAAAATCATGGCAATGATCCCCCGATAAGAGAAGAATCATCAAGCCCAGTACCTAGGACTTCTGAAAGCGAAGTACCACAGGGTCCTGCAACAACATCTTCTAGGTTTTCACCAATGAAACCTGCACAGAAACATCAAGCTGCTTCTCTGCCATGGATACAACAATGGCAAATGCTTTCTAATCCATGTCCTCAAAGAGAATGTCGGGTCCCTTCTAAACCTGAAAATATATATGGAGATCAACATCCAGTGCAAGTACTACGCAATTATTGTAGCTTCAAATGGATACCTCCTAAAGGAGAACCATTACTTAAGTGAGTTTGCAAAAGAAGCCCTGTAGCACTCCCCGATGTTGAAAATGAAATGCCACCTGATGAACAAACACTTGATTCTTTGCAAACTTCTACATTGATGGAACTTATGATGGTACATCACGTGAATAAGTTATGCAAAGAAGGAGGAGTACAGTTCATCGATTTTCTTTTTGCAAATAAAGTTGATGCGTCATATACCCCCAAAGTATTCAAAGACCTAGCTAAACTCCCCAAGGAGATCCGCGATAAGTGGTATAAAGCTTGTCTTGAAGAAATAGACACATTAAAGAAATGACAGGTTTACAAACTAGTTGAACTTCCAAAAGGAAGAAGAGCAATTGGTAATCAATGGGTATTTACTCCAAAATCTGATAGCAGATTCAGATCTCGATTAGTCACACAAGGGTTCTCACAAATCGAAGGTATTGACTTTGATGAACTCTTTTCTCCTGTTGTTTGGTACGAGACCGCACAATTGCTATTTGCAATAGCTGCCCTTGAAGACTGGGATATGTTTGGTCTTGACATGAAGACCACTTATCTCTACAGACATCTTAAGGAGGAAATATACATGTGACAACCTGAAGGTTTCATCCAAAAAGGACAAGAAACCAAAGTATGGTGCTTGAAATGCACCTTATACGGTCTCAAACAAGCTGGCTGACAATGGTGGCTTGAAGTTACCAATTCAATGAAAAAATTAGGCTTCAAACGTGCATCCCTTGATGCTGGAGTCTATTATTACTATGATACACAAGAGAAATCTCTTATCATTGCACTACTTTATGTGGATGATGTGGCGTTCATAGGACCACATGGATCAAAAGTTCTTCATCAAAAAATGGAAGCATTCATGGAAAAATGGGAATGTCGATTCCTTGGTGAACTTACTGAATTCCTTGGAATGCATATCACACGAGACTGTGATAATCAGCTGATCATGATTGATCAACAACCTTACCTTGATAAGGTTTTAGAACACTTCAATGTGGTTGAAAAAGCTGAAACTACTCTGTTGCCAAGAGACTTCGTCTTTATTACGGCACAGGAACAAGCATCTGCTAATTTTAGGCAGAAGTATCAACAACTCGTTGGATCTTTAATGTACTTGATGATCGGATCATGTCCCAATATTGCTTTTGCAGTTGTCAAGCTATCCCAACAGATGACGAATCTGTCATGGGAACACTATAAAGCCAGCTTGCATACTTTATGATACCTTTGTGGCACATCTAAATATGCCATTGTCTATGATGGACAAACAAATGAAGGAATCAATGTGTTCTCAGATTCTGATTGGGCTCAAGATCCAGAAACGAGGAAATCAGTCACTGGCTTTTTCATTAGAATAGCCAGAGCAGCCGTTTCATGGTTATCACAACACCAAAAGACTGTTGCCTTATCGTTGACAGAAGCCGAATATATGGCTTTATCTGATGCTAGTCGACAGATTGAATGGACAGTTAACTTGTTAACTGAAATCGGCATTAATCCAGAACGGATTAAAAAACCACACTTATTCAGTGATAACCAAGGTTCAGTATTTTGGGCCAAAAATCCAGTTACCGAAAAACGTTCAAAACATGTGGACGTTAAATACCATTATATCTGCAATTTACTCGAGGATGAAAAATTCCTCTTGTATAATATCAAAGGAACGGAAAATCCTGCAGATTTATTAACTAAGAATCTCGACACACAAAAGTTTAATAACTTTTTGCCTGCCTTAGGTGTCGAATTCTTTTGAACTTCACGCTCTGACAATTTCGAGCGAGGAGGAGTGTTGAGGAATTAATCAGCATTATGCTTATGCGTATACTTGCCATCAGCATAACATGCTGAATCCTCGATGCGTACGCTCTGCATTGACAGAGCAGATATATTTTTGGAACCCTCCATAGCTTCAAGCTATGTTTAGATTGATCTGTTTCTATTAATACTTTTATGCACATACATAGACGTACGGCTTGTGTTAGTATTACTCATATCCTCATGGATTATGACTTGTAGAAACGTTTCTTGACTGCAGATGACTCCTGTAGCATACAGTAGAGTCATGTTCTTTCTATCTTTATTCTTTACATGCACATTACTCATGTTATACACACGTATGCCTTATGTCTTTCTTACTCATGCATGTATTTTACCCTTAACCCAGTGTTGTAGCTCTACAGTATTTAAACCTTCATGTAGTAGCATACTTACTTCACTGGAGTTTTACATTCCTCGTCTACTTGACTACTTAGCTCCCTTAAGCACATCATTCCTCACTACTTTCAAGTCGGTCATATCTTTTCTGGTACTCCCTGCGATTCGCTGCTTCCACATCTCTTCCCAGTTCGACCAGCCTCGGATTGTGAGTAACTGGTTTACTCTCCACTGACACTATGCTTGTGTAGCAGCAACTGTTCTCCTCTCATCAGACGTTTCCTCCTATCCTTCAATGCTGTTGAAAGGCTTGACAGTTATATGGATATTGGATTAATTCGCAGCAGATGGATCGAGTTGTGGGATAAACAGTAGGAATAGAGGCACTTGCCAGCAACGAAGGGCATGCGGGAAATCTAGGTGGCCTGGTCATAGAATTGCCCACCGTGTCGCAGGACACACCTAGAGGAACCAGATTAACGAGTTCACTGGCGGGGTACTGAGAAGCAGCAAGGGCATGGATGCAGTTAGCAGGTTGGTTTCTGGAGGAGTAATGCATGGGGGGCTCAATGGGGCTTGCAAAGCATTGATATGCAGGACGATCAGCGTGATCCACAAGAAATTGGCTCGTCAGATCATGATCATCATACGGCGGGTTGAGCTGGATTCATGGCAAGCAGGATTGGTGGTGGTTGTGCCGCGTGGGAGGGGGTATGTAGTTTGATTAGGTGCTGTGCAGTATGCCAGGGCCTTGGAATATCCCCATATATGAAATTCGCCTAGCTTGTTATGGGTGAATCCTTTTTCCATTCAAATGTTCGTCTCCATCTTTGCCTTATCTCCTTGATTCATTACTCTTCTTTCTGCTACGAATACAAACATTTCATATTCCTTCCTCGTCGTCTTCTTTACTAGCCTTTTGAACCTTTGACCTAACAAACTCGTGTCTCAAACTTTATCACCTTCGTACTTTCCTCAATACTGTTTAGCTCTCATGTCGTCTTTTATCCATACAACTTCATTCGGTCTCTCTTACTCGGTGCCGTCTATTCCTTTCTTGATAGCAACGCATAATCGAGTAGTTGTAGTTCGTATAAATACCCAACGCGTTGTAGTAGCTAGACAGAGTTATTGTTATGCTGTCTCCCTATGTCTAAGTACACAGGTGAGGTGTACTGCCGAATATCAGATTTAGTCGATGTCTACTCCTTAAGCCGTCCTCCAAGGGTGAAACCTTAGCAGAGATGTGACGAGCTTATAGCGGAGGAAGCATAATGTGGGCAAAAGCACGGGTGAACTTAATCACAGAAAGTACAACACACAATAAGTCAACATAACTCTAGCGATCTATTACATGCGAGCTGGTATTTAAGACAACCATTGGAGTCTTTCTATCTACACAGTACGACACTAGAAGACGGCTAGAAGGAGAACGAAATTTGTAGAAGTAGCAAAAAGAAAGACTAGAAACGCTTGGTGAAAATGACAAAGCATCCGTAAAAGAAAAAGAGATACCGAACGACTAGAAGACGGAAGAAATAGGAAAAACGATACAACCGTAACAGTTATAATGAAATATTGTGTGTTGCACTTTCTGTGGTTAAGTCCACCCGTGCCTTTGCCCACATTACGCTCCCTCCGACTATAGCTCGTCGAATCCTTACAAGGTTTTTCCCTTGAGGGACGGCTTAGGAGTAGATTCTGACCTAATACGGCATTAGGCGGTACGCCTCGCCTGTAACTAGACATAGGGAGACTGCGTAACATGGCTTGTCAGTTTCAGACCTCCTTGGCCTCGCGCACTGCTACCGTCGGAATCAGCCCTCCGCTCGCAATCGCCCGCGTCCGAACCACGTCCCGGAAGTCCACAAGTAATGTTTCCCGTTGCCTTCTCGTGCACCCTTCCGCATTCCATCATCTATCCATTGTCCCCTATCGTCCGCGATCTATTTGGGGTGACGAACGGATGCTCATCCGACCTTTCCTCTATGGTCACCGAATGCATTCTCTCTGGTGTAGTAGTCTGGGAAAACTTTTCGCGCGCGGTTATCCGGACTGGCGAGAATGTAACTGTGAAAGTCGCGCAGCGTCTTGACCCCGACGAGCATGGCATTTTGCAGTACTTGGAGAACA
>JAEUWQ010000058.1:0-33589 GCA_018524765.1 Podaxis sp. AQ799166 | reverse complement strand
TCATAACCCATACTCTGTCAAAACCCATAACCCAGCCATGTCACAAAGGGGTATGGAATAAGGCAGAGGCGACTGTAGTACTATGACAAGGTATCCATGCTGTGCCCTGTCGTCCCCGCGGTGGAGCTTTTTGCATGTGATCATGACTGATGTGTGACCTAATGTTTGAGTGTGATTGGTTGTGGGGGCGTTGATGGGACGCAGTGAGGGCACAGCTAAGGGAACAGACACCTTCTCTAATGTGGAAAGGAGCTTTCCTCCCAAAAACTTTATGATTAGGAGAGCGTTTCCAAACCAGTGGGATCTGTCAGTCCCCTGAAATCCGTCGATTGAAAAGACAATAAAGAACCAATCATGAGCACGGTGCTCCTGCCAACATTGGTCAAGGTAATAACTTCACTAACCCTCGGGAAGATTGACAGGCTTTACTCCGTGATGGGACTGATAATGCCGAGGATAGGGTGTGAAGCTGAGTAGGCCTTAGGGAAAGGGGGTAGAAAATACAAGGACCGACTCGGAGAAAGCGACTATCTCCACACGAGTTGGAGACACGAGAAGTGACAAAATCTCATTTCGGAAGGTTCCATCTAGCCGCTGGGTTGAGAACGTACATGTTACAGTCGGGAGCCCTGTAACAACGCGGAACGGATGATTTTGCAGAGGCGGTGCCCTGGTTCGCTGTGACAGCACAGTATCATGGGCCAATAGCAAAAGCCGATCCACTTCCAAGTACCAGCGTGAACCATTCTTCGAACCGATAAAGAGATGGCTTAGTATGGTGAGTGGAAACCGGCGGCCGTCGATGTGCACCTACAATGCGTCACAATTGACCGTAACATAAGCCACACATCAGCACCGAAACTCGCCTCGTGGTACCTTCAAACCGAAGACGTTTAAGGTGAAGATCTGGCCTTACTGCTCTCCAGGTTAAGAAGATTTAATCTCGCTATAATTGCTTCCCCGAGCGGTGTTCATGATTCGTCGTCTGGACGACAACAGTTGGCTCTCATTGAAACTGTAAACAAGAGAAAGGAATTCATGAAAGTGTTTATGGACATTTATTTGCTGTATAGTGGCTCGATGCCTTAGTAGATATATTAAGGTATTGAGGTTGAAGCTTTAAGGCTAGAGTCATTAATATGTCCTCTATTATTCTTGTGTAGCATTAACGTTACAGTACTTTGCGTTAGTGCGAGTGATCCCTTTCGAACTGGCATGCTAGTTACTCTACTCTATCCGTCGCACATGTCCTGAATGATGCGGCCAAGCGAGACGGTATCTCAACATTACAAAGGCGAGGTTATTCCTGAACCATATACCATTCTTCTTTCCGAAAAACAATATGTGTGGGATTATCTCCACGGGATATCTGCCACCATCCCCACACTCCATGTGTAGCCTGCTTCTACGAACGGCATCGCTTCTAATAGCACCCAACGTCTCTCCTGTTGTACACTGAAATGACAAAGGCATGACACCAAGGGACGAATTCAACCTGGCGGGTGCAGAAAGAACGGAAACAGATGACAAGAAGAACAATGAGGTAGACCGACTCGGTGGTTCCATTGACACGATCGACCAACGCCCATCGGAGATCCCACCACCCAGAACAGTAACAAACGCATCAAGGTTTCACACTGAGATACATACTACCGCAACCGAACCCATCGTAGTATGCTATTGTTGCCCTCGCAGGAGGTTCTCGGCTCGGTTATGAAGTTGGGCCATCCCGTCATACAAATTGCTCAGATCGTTCGGCGGATGTGTAGTTTGTGAGAACTAATTGCAGGTCACTGTAGAAGAGAATTATGAAAAGTCATGTTTGGTCGTATAACGGTATTTCCATGCGTCTGTGGTAACTAAGGCAGTAGGGCACTAACAAGGGTGGGTGCACAGTACGATTCTATTTGACTCACTTCCCAGCAGGTCGCCGAGTAGCGAAGACAGTTTAGATTTTAAACTAGGAAGCTTGGTGATGTCCCGTAGGTTCTCGATCAGAGATACAAGCTATAGGTGAAATCTATACGACATAAAACGCTAGTACGGCAATTGAAACTCGGAGATGCAGTGTAATCCGTAGTTGCTAGAGGAATTAGACTGAATATTGACACTAGCGGTGGAAGGGTGCACAAGGAATCAATATCAAGCTGTCCCAATGCGCGTATATCACCTAGTTTCCGCAGTGAGCAGCGAGGCATGCTAGTAATGTAGAAATAGACGCACTGTGCACAGTATATTCGACATCGATAGTCTCTCCTGACCCCACACAGCCCGTACACCGACGGCAAATCGAGATAGCAGGAGACCAGACTAGGACAAGGGTTTTTCGAGAATAAGGGAGGGCAAGTGGGGACTCTGCAGCCACTAACATGCCTATTGTCGTCCAAATCGCCTTCCTGACTTCAGAGCCTTAGAGCGGCCACGCGAGGCGCGTGCCGCAGGGTCTTTAACTCACAGGAGTTGGAGATGCAGACACCGCGGTGGTGCTGCCTGACAGTCGTTCTTGAGCTCGGCCATAGAGTTCGAGACCATACGTCAAGAGGCGACGACTGCCAATATTATGGACCAGGCTAAAAAAGCGGGTAGGAGGAAAGACGCCAGGATGGATCCGCGGCGAACAACTTCGTAAACGTAAGACGCGCTCCATCTTCCGGCTGCTCTGAGGCGGAATGGCCTTGAAAGACGTAGGGTGGTAGGGGTGGCGTCCGGGGTCTATGGGTGATTTCGTCCCCCAGGGGTTCAGAGATCACTGGCCTAAAGAACTCAGTTTGTGGAAGAATCTTGGAGGCATGGTTTGTATACGTACTTGAGCTTGGGGATGAAGGTGTGGGCGATAGTCTTGTGTTCATGAGAACTGTCTTCTTTGAATCCGCAGCCATTCTAGCCTCAGCAGGGCACGGTTATTCGGTGTAATCGCGATGTAAGAGCTGGTAGAAGGTCCTTTGACTCATTTAGACTATCAAAAACCAGCAGAGATGTGAAAGTGAACGGAAGGAAGGACAGGTCGAGTGAACCACTTACAGTATGAGACCCCCAGGACTGTCCGGCGCGTCGAGTAAACCCAAGTTGGCCGCTTCTACAGTCGTCAGAAGCTGGTGACATGTCTCGAGCGGGGAAAAGCAGGTGGGGGTAGAGGAAACTGAGAATGCTGGGAGCAAAGAAAGCATGTGGCAGAGGATGGTTGTGGGACATTTCCATCCCGGGCTCCCAGGCCGGTAGTACTGGATTACGGGATGGAACCACGTCCAATAACTCTGCCAAGCATCACAGACCACAGCCGCCTCCAGGAGCACACCGTCCAGGAACTAGCAGGGGACCTGTCCATTATCGAGCGACTCGTCGATCTTGTCCTCAATAGGAAGGCACGAAAATTATGACTACTTCAACGACGGGCCAAGGAGGCCTCAGGCGAACACTCCTACTTGTGCCGATATTTCCCTCCAGGTTCTCCACCTGTCTATCAAATGTATTCCACCAGTTCCCGGTCGCCTTGCCAAGCATATCTGCATATCTGCTTATGCATCTTGAATAAACCACGGTCGAGTTTGCTCAATCTCTCATATGGCCATATACTAATGTTCGTTGCAGTTTTTTTAGATTTCTGCTGTCTGCCGTCGACAAGCCTCGCATCACCCAATCTCTCGCACGAGAGGGCCGCTGCAGCCTGTAAGCACCAACGGAATACGGGTGCTCACCTCCAACGCCAGTTGCGATTCTGTATTACCGTGGCGCTCGCTAGTTAGCGGGCCCCTTGCTTAAGGGCTTCTCGCTTGATTGAAGGCAAAGGATTGAGGGAGTGCAGCGGTCCTTGGGTCAACGAATGAGCGGATGGCGATGGGTGAGTCGTTTAGTGCCTCCGGGTTGCAACACCTAACCTACTTATAGGTTTACCCACTACGATTAGCTTCTCTCTGACCGGCTCTACGTCTGAGCTTCCCGCACAAGGGAGCCGTTGGTCCACCGTTTGTGTGATAGTCCGCTCGAACGTCGGATGTAAGTCAACATAATCTCTGAATCTTGGGGCCATATGCGAGCTGACGGGCCAACCTTAAAGCTTAATATTCCGCCGCCAATCAGCACGACTGCCTCGCCGTCCTCGGACAAGTGTATCAAATAGCCTTTTCGACCTGTCGTCCGGAGCCGGCAATTAGTCGCGTCGTGCATTGGTTTGTGAAGAGGGGAGTTGTATGGTATAAGTATACTTTTAGGTATCAGCCTAGGACATGATAATGGTGAGCCTTGCCACCCGTTCTGTTTCGTACCTCCATAATAGATTACAAGCAACGGCAGACTCAGGTACCTGTGCATGTTCGGCACTCATGCCAAGGCCTATTCAGAACCCTTCTCTATGCGCGTCGATACTGGCACATTGGTGTCCTAGGGCCTCCTATTCAAAGTTCTGGATATTACTTTCCGCTTGGCAAATCCATAGGAACTATCGCTGCGATTCGACGCATGATGTGTCAGTTTCTACGAAATTCTTGTCCTCCCCTCGCAAGGCGGCCTTCCCTTCCCCCCAGCACATTTCTCAACGCCCGCTATCGAAGGCTGTCCGGATCAGGTCTATGAAACGCGACCCGCTTATCGGATATTCCAAAGCATCGGTCAAGCTCTTAGGAGCTGCAGTGGCTTAACAGGATAAACCCGCGACAAAGTCTCCAACTATCCACTCCAGATATCGTCCCTGTCAGTGCCGCACCACCAACGGACGGTACTCGTCCTTTCCTAAATCAAAAGCTTCGACGCGGATTTTCGGGCTGGGCAAGAGGACATGAGTCGCTACACCTTGGTTCGTAGACAGCTATATCAACACCCTACTCCCTCCGCTCGCGACGTCCACCTTCGCCCCGGGACATATCAGTCCTATCCCCACCCTCCTCGGCCTTGCGCATTCTCCTACATACCCACCAGTGCATTCTCAGACCGATGTACGACTGGTTATTATCAACTCAGCGCTCCGACCTTGTGCCTTATCCTCCCAGGCCTAATGCATGCCTATTCAACTACTCCTCTTTCTCCCAACAGCACCACTTTCGACTCCCAGTGGCCATCAAGCAGATTTCAAGGCGCCCCAGCTGTTTCGACGTCTCGATGAATGTCTTGAAAGGATTCAGCAAACGTTGTCAATCATCCGAGTCCTGTATCCCGCCACTCCGAGCTACGTCTTCCGAGTTCCGAAACCGAATCTCAGTATGAAGCCTACTTGGTGTAGCAGATGCAAACATGTTGGATGATGTCTGACGTGTCCGGCTTTGGGACTTGAGGCTCTCGTTCTACTTGCTTGGGGACTGTGTGGCGAGGGTGTTACGGATGTGACAGATGCTGCTTTGTCACATTCGCGACAAATCGCTTTGTTCGTCCCAACTCCTGGTTTCGAATGATGCTGACCTGGCCATGCACGATACTTTATGATAGGTATTGTCCCCACTTCGTTTTCTCCTCCACCTGCACCTGACACGGTTACAGAACAGCAAGGGAGGCGTGTATATGGGCGTGTATATGTGCGTGATCGAAAATGGCATGGACAAGGTTGCTGCATCCCAGTGGGAACGTATTCCAAAGCGACAGGATAGCTCCAAGATGCACGCGACTATGTGGCGGCTGTGGGTGAAGCGTAATCTATAAGACAAGCTCCTCAGCCTTTCGTTGGTCGGACCTTGGACTAATAGAAGATATCAGGACGTATGTAGAACTTAGATACATCCTGTCTCTCCGCCCAATTTGAACGATCGTGGCCATGTGTTTGTACATGAACAAAGTGAATATTAATGATTATGTAGATATACACGAATGTGAAGAAACCACTTCAATCGATGATTGGATTCACCTCGCCGTTGCATTGTAGAACTACCATAGAAGCCACAAACGCCAAGTCATTCACAGTCTCCGACACCAAAGCTGGGTTTGTCCTGTATGGATCCAAATCCACGTCGGAATCACCTTGACCATGCGGAGCACAATGTAGAAGACCAAAGACAAGGTCCCTCGCAAAGTCGCTAATCTTCGAAACAGCATCTTCAAATTTATCAAGTGCATCCATCATACCCAGAGCCCCTTCCTTCCGACTCCCATCACTCTTGGAAAGATGTAGCGTTTGTACCGTCTTACGCAAAATCTTCAGTTTATCATCCTTTCCGATTTGAACAATGAGCATCGTCCGGAGTTCCGATATGATCCGAATGAGGCCTCTGGAACAGGAGTCTACGTCCCCCAGCATCTTCTTCATTTTCCATGGTTGGTTTCTGACGGGTAGGCCAATGGATTCGCCGTTGGACCACATGGAGAAGGTTGTTTCAAGGGCTTTCAGTTGGCGTTGGAGGAGTTCTTGGAGAGCTAGGCGTTTTGCTACGAAGTCTTTGACGTTTGAGCGGTAGACGGATTCACCGCGATGTAGGACTGATAGTGTGTTTTCGAGGACTTTGAGTGTGCTTCTGAATTTTGATAGCTCCTAAGCTTTGGATTAGGCAACGCTCTTGTGAGAAGTGCTAGGAGTTGACTTACGTCGGAGCCCAGGGTTTCCGAAGCTGGAGCTTCTCCCATAAGTTTTTCAATCTGGTCAATCGTTGACTCCAAGTCAGCAAGTGTACATGTGAACACCGTTGCCGGACGCACCAAGGGTATGAGTGACTGGAATCTGGTCCGTGAGCGAAGCCAAAAGGTCTCAATACGAGTCATTTCGGCATCATTATCGATCACTTTCAGCTGAGCTGTACGGCTGTTAAGGAGCCTTTCCTCCAGTTCTTCAAGGATGCTAGTAGCATCAAACCACCAAGACTTTAGCGGCTGAAGAAGTCCAACAATTTCCTTGAGCTGGTCCCTGAAACCAGCAATATCTTTGGACAAAACCTCATACTCGCGTAGCTGTTGGTTGGCTGCTGTGTTCACGTGCATCAGCCGTCGGACTGCCTACTTTCGAAGGGGTGGAGTTATTCACCTTCCATTTTCATGGCCATTGATTTTTCTGTTTTATAAGACATGACGGCGACGGTTGGAGAGGCCAGAGTAAGACCAGCGAGCTCGATAGGGTTCGAACTTTGGGCTTGGGTTATTGTTCCTGCCAAACTTCGGGTAGCAATTGCGGTCATCTCGCACCGCTCTTCACGCTTCAGGAGTTGTTTCTTCTTGTTTTCACAAATCTTCAAGGCCTGCTGCGATGGGCCGAGAGCAAGCTAGGGCAAAGTCAGTATGAGGCAATGTTCATAAGTTTGGGATGGACCAGAGTCAACTCACATCGACTAGCTTAGAGCGCAAGGTATGCAGTTTTTCTAGCGAAGTTTGTGTTGCGTTGAGACCTTTTTTCAGGACCTGCCTCATTTCTGCTGTATACCCGACTATTTCTTCGGGAGTGTTGAATCCTTTATATGAGTTGAAGATTTGAATTCCTTCTCCGCTGGCTTCGAAACCTCTGTCAGCAGCACCTCTGATCCATCCCAAGGTCTCGACGAATTCACGAGCCGTGGAATGGATCTGAGAGAGGTACTCCTGAATATCCTCTAAAGGTGTCCCGCTGCAAAACTCCGGCGTCAGTATCAGTGAGTAAGAGAGGCATAAGGGGGCTGACGAACGTGACGGAGCGCTCCATCCACGGTTTTAGTATCCCAAAGATACAGAGGATGCCATTCTCGATGTTGCTACAATCCAGCTCCGCCACCACCTGAACGGATCCGGCCGGAGGTGAGGTGACCCCCAGGTCTTGAGGATCAGGTGTAGGAGAAGGAGATTGCGAGCATGATGGCTGGTCTGTGGTGCTAGCAGCTGTGACTGGAGAGGGTGATTGAGAGCTCATAACGAGGCAGGCGAGGGTAAGATTGAATATCTATAGCCAAGTCCAGTTAGAGATCTTTTATAGGGCATCACTTACTTGAAAGTTGAACTTGCCCACAGTCCACCGCTCGCGGCCCACAAACTATTGTCACGACAAAAAAGGTATTTTTTGTATCTTCAATGAGGTAAGGCATAGCGGTTGAAGGGGAAAGGGTTGTGGGAATAAAGGCCACTCTGCGCCATATGCTTGGTCTCTGGCTGTTAACGGACAGGTCGCACTTGGAAATGTACGAGCGACTCGACTCGGTTGTTTTGTTGGTTCCGGGCCAGGTTGGAGGTGTTTCATGCCTGTTTGCAGCGCCACGTAAGGGAGATACCAGACCAGGAATTCGAGCTACTCAAGCGCCAGCTCGCGCAATCTCGGAACAAACCAATCCATCAACTCCAGAAGGTAACCTTCAAGGTTTAAACAACATGCACTCAAGGCATTGCCTGGACAACGCCAGGGCACTGCTCGACTCGGAAGTCTCCCCATCTCCAATAGCTGAGGCAGCGTAGGTGTATGTCTCATGTTGCCGGAGACTCAGACCTTGAGCTCGATAGACGGAGGGCGGATACCAGGGGCGAATTCAAATAAAAATTCTCGCGCAGGTTTCGCATGGGGAAGACTAATATCGAATTTGTAGCAAGTTTAGCATAATATTCGAATTGCATGGTAAGCAGCTCAAGAGGGCATTTGTATCTAAACCTGTTTATAGGACGGACGACACAGCGTTGGTCGCTGGCTGTAAGGAATGATTCGAAAGAAGTCCAGTCCGTATTTACCAGTGTTTACCACTGTATATGTACCACTTGCATACATGTTGTGGATCTGGATCCGCTGCCTATTGGCCAGATCTGGATAAGATCTGATAGCCATGAAATGTTATTGTTCCGTTGATATCCCTGGGCTGGCACCGCAGTTTCGGGAGGTGATCACATGACATAGCTAGGTAATGATGGAAGAAGTCAAGAGTCTGTTGGACTTGCTTGATTCGCACACAACGAACGGCGTTGGACGATGGTCGACGGCAATGAGCCTCTTGTCTGTAGCACGTTCACGGTGAGCGGACTACCTCTCTGCTTCTAGACATATTTTAATCTGACTTTTCAAGACACCGCCCGATGAAGCTCCCTTAGTGGAGATCAAGGAACTGCTCCAGTACCTACTCAACGTGGTGAACGATTTCCATCTCGCCGTTGCTGCACTGCAGGAGACAGGTTCCATGTCAGACGCCCTGAGTGCAATCCAGAAACTCAGGGAGGTCATGACCAAGCAATGCAGGGAAATAGAGGCGACATACCTAGTCATCGACGACTCCGCCAGGAACTACTCCGCCATCATAAGCGACATAGGTTCCAGCAAAGTACGGGTAGAAGAGCACCTTGGGTACATCACGATACGGCTCGATTCCATGTTGCGCAGGTTTCGCAAAATTGACTCGGGCTTTACTGTTGGGGAACAGTATTTTCGGCAGACAGCGGAGAAAATGGCATCCATAGGCCAGAACCTAGGATCTGGTAAGAAGTAATTGGCTCCGCTAACATTAATGTTGACGATGCCTGGACACAGGATCTATTGACAACGAAGCACGCGACTTTCTTCTCAAATCAAACAACCCCAAGATTGTGGATAGTCTCCTTGATGTGTTTTCCCGGATAGCCAAGGCGTGCCAGGAGCTCGCAGACTACTACCGCAAGTTTAAAGAACACCTCAGCGATATGTACGATTCCCTTCAATCTCTACAACCCCCAGCAGAGGAGGTGGAAGCCATGGCCAGACTTTGGGGCGAGCATAGCCAACACACAGCACGTCTAAAAGCGGAAGTTGCAGGACTTGAAATGTTCATGGACACAACAAAACCGTACCCGTTGCCTTCACAAGCTCCCTACCAATCCACCTCCATTGCGCCCCCACAATTCCGACGCAAGACAACGACAACCTCACCCCCGCAATCTTCCCCACCACTTATCGAAGCTGCTGTACGGACCCCATCGCCGGTCTCACCCAATCCCGATACAGTGCAATCAGCGGTTTCGCCCCCACCAGTGACCCCCGCTACGCCTGCAAGTCCACCGCCCGTAGTTAACTCGCCATCGGCACCCCCGGAAATCACCGAGCTTAAGGACACACCACATGCGGATGCAAAGCCAAACCCTATCGTGGCGAGATTGCTTAGGTTCTCATTGTTCAGACGTTTGCTCTCTTGTGTTAGCTCCAAGCCCTTTTTCCGTTGATACGCTACCTGTTTTTTATTCTGCACTAGAATATAGTATGTGTGCCCATCATCCTATAACTACGTTCTTGAAGAGACTGGACTATGTGTGTATACAAGGCATCTACAGTGGCAGCATCTAGCGCAGCCATTGTGTAGAGGTGAAAGGAGCCAACATTTCAGGGAAACTGGCAGAATCGTATTGAACAACCGAATCAAACCGAACGGTTCGGCGCATGCGGCATGCATAATGCATGACCGTGACAGCTATGATAAGCACATACGCTCCAGCACCCGGAGGTACACTACCTAGCGAATGTGCCTGTATCCAATGGCGGAACTGAGGGGAGAAGACGAGACCACCGCCTCACAGGACCAAGGTCGGCAGCTATCCGAAACAAAAGCATTCTGTCGATGTCAAGGAGCTGGAATGAGCGAAGGCTCTGTACATGTGACCTTCATCTTTTGGACCGAGCCCTGGTTCGCTGTAAACGCGCGACGCTCAGATTCGCACAACTATTCTTACTCCCCATTGTACTTCGGCCCACGGGTAACTCTCATGACATGAGCGTTCGGCGCCGGTATGAGTAATTTGCGTGACAAATGCCACATGTAGTCGGGTGGAAAGGCAATTAAGACATGATGGACCTGCTTGTAGCGTATGTATCCTAGTATGAGCCATCTTCAGGCTTGATGCTTTTGTTACTGTCTTGGATGATGAGATTTCCGATGGGCGCAGTCAATAGTGTGAGTGGTGCCAAGGTATCGGTCTATGTATTTCATACTTCTCATCGTTCCTCCGCCAAACATTGTCAGGTTCCCTTTACCCCTATGGTCTGCCTTGTTTTCTCGAAGCATAATAAAAGGATCCTAGACGGTCTGAATTGATTTCATCTAGGGCATAAATCTTTCCCTCTTCCTGGTACATGTGGTAATTGGAACCTAAGAGGATGTCTAGTCCCAGGTGGCAGGATACCATCAGCGATGGGACAACGACGAATCATCTCCGAAGCGGAGTGTCAGCCAAGCCAGATCTTCTTCAGGGCCTCCGTTGTCGAAGATGCAGCAATACTTTTGTGCTGTGGTGCATTGTAGGTGCACATTGACGGCCGCCGGCCACTACACAAGGAGGCTACTCTGCCCCATGACGGATCCTGATTACGGACTACACACCCCATGATTCAGTCACAAACATTGGGTCGTGTGGAGACGGTAAGCCAGACCAGATTCCCATCTTTTTGTTCTTCTGCCTTCTTTTGGTGCTCTACATGAATCTGTGATTGAGCGTTGACGCCAAATAGCCCATCAGGAAGCAAAAGCTCATCAGTCATATTTTTATTTGAGGACTGGTGAAGGGACTCCTACACCGCCGTCGCGACGTTGCCAGGGGACATACCATTGTACTTCAACTTCTTTTGTCAGTTTAGTCAATTGATCCCAGGCGCTGCCTTTTTCTGACTTTGGGCTATTTCAACATCGTTACGTGCAGAAGATGCCTGTGGCCACAAACGGCTGAGAAAGCGCTGATAATATAGCGATGGGCGATCTCAGACATTACTGTCAGCTCGGAAGTACCAAACGAGCTCATCGATTTTAATCCCTTCTGATTTGAGACTAGGAGAGAATTTGTCGTACACTACAGGTATCGGCATCATTTCCACCTTCGTGGAAAGAAATCCGGAATTAATGTGAAATCACTGCCGGTAGACAACAGAATGACCGGAAACAAATGCAACGAGATCTCCTACAGCCGACGCTAGCTCATAAAGCAGTTCACAAGAACCTCCAGATGGAGGCCAAAAATCGGGTGCGCTTAGCAGGGACGAAGAGCACGTTGGGCAATGGGTTCGCGGAGTTTGAAACTTGTTCGCGGAGAACACGTTAGTTGATCCGGACATAAGTGGTTTAGTGTGCTTGTCAACCCCGATTATCGTATCGGAGATCTGATTGATTGCGTGGGAATTCTGGAAGGAGATGATGTTTGTTCTTCATTCGCTTGCCCAGGTCCCACTCATGTTTTCTTCGCTTCAAAACCTCGTCCCAAGCGCGGTCTGATTTATTTTTGGTAGTGTCAATAATCCTCTTTTGTGTTAAAGCTACGAGTGGTTCCCCCGATACCTCAATTGTCCAGCGGCGGAGCTCTCTAGCAATCAAATGGGAAGATACGCCTTTGTGTAAGGGCACAATGGAATGCATTCTCCTTGAAACCAGATGTCAAGCAGCAACCAGTATTTTTCCGTTTTAACAGCAGTGGCTTTGGCCAGTGGCAAATGTCAATCAACATATCAGTTTGAGTCTCCGTAGTAACGCATTGCCCCGTGGAAGTCCGGGATTGCTCACATGGCACATTCATTTCTTCAAGAGCGAAGTCCACGCCATGTAAGATGGCAAGAGACTTCGTACAGTTGGCTTAACGTTATTTGGCTAACTATCAGCGCCCATAAAACCGGTGAGAATCCTCAACAACGGCGAGCATCTGACTAGCTTAATTGTTACTACTACAAAGTTGCTCCTCTGATGACAGAGCTAGATTATTGTCTGAAAACAAATGGGGCCGTTATTGTGTCCGTTGATCAGTTCTACGGCCTTATGATCTGGGCTGATGCTATCTGCTGACTTCTGTTAAGACCGAGCTCAACACGTCATAAGTAGTATTTTTCAATTGGGCGTGCGCCTGCGCCGTCTTGTTGCTGCAATAGGAAACAAGAGGGCGGTGAGACCTGGAGACGAACCAAGTCGAAATAGGTGTCAGAATACGGGGGATGTACCGGGGATTTGGCTCCATTGGTGGTGTGGTGTGACATGACCATAGTCGTTGCCGGATATCGTCATCCGGGACGAGGAATCCGATTTTGAATTCTTGTGCTTACTATTTTGAGCGTGGTGGATCGTGCCGCGGGGTTTGAATTACGCGATTTGAGTTTGAACGAATATTTGACAATTAGGTACATACATACTACGTTGTTGCATACGTATTATGAATTATGTATACTAGGACCCCAGATCATCCCTACAAATGTTGCATCCCCCAAATCTGGGCAAGTCCAGAGAGTTAGTCAATTGATATTTAATTTACTGGTGTATGTTGAATGGCATTGCCGAGAACAGGCTATGGGAGGTAGACATGCCCACAGGTGAAGCACTTGCGTATTGGTGTTGTCCCCGATCTCCTGAACTGACGTCGTCAGCCTCAGTGCAAGAGTTCACCTAACCCTCCCCAAACAGTCTCCACCATTGTCTCTTATCTTAGTGCCATCACCCTCGATTAACGTCCGCCGGACTCATGGACCGCAGATCGGTAGTCCTGAACTTGATGCAATACATTCGCATCCAATATATCTGCTATACGTATTTTGCACGTTCCACCATACTACGTGGTACCGGGTGCTCTCCACGTTACACCCTTCTTTCGAGCCTGCCGGCGCGTCGACAGCAGTAAAATTGCACCCTTGCACCGAACAACCACGATGCGTCTTTATGTTCTCCCCATTGTAGGGTATCGACCTTAACGGCGGGGTGGATGTTGTACCGGTGGGGACGATGGTACGTTTCTCCAAGAGCAAGGGGAGATCTTGTCTGAATACGGCGGTTATACGAACGATTGGGCTGTTCGACGTCCTCTTCAGTTCCAATCCGACTCGCACTAGAAGGGAGTGGAACATACACAAATAGCCTGGTACTACCCACCACCTCACGCACATGAGTATGGATTATGGATACGCGCATTTAACGCGTCCATCGTAAACCTCCGCTTCATTGGGAGCGTTGTGTCGAGGTCTGACATTGACGTTCGGGTGGATGTGTCCGGGGCAGTCTCGTTGGCGCAGGTTTGACGAAGATCATCGGCTCGTCTTGGCGGTCCGAGTGGGCGCGCACATATTTGGTGTTCTCTGGTGGATCTGCTGGTCAGCTTATGTCGGAATTGAAGGTCACGAGAGCGTAGAGGAAACGCGGGAGGCACATGCAGGGGCGTTTAAGAGAGTGGAAGTGGGGGGCAAGGGGAGGCGTTGTCAGGATTGATGCAGGTGGTACGATTGCTGTGTCTCTCCTTTTTACTTCTTGCGGTGGATACTGACTGTGATAGAACGTTAGCATGCACCTACGCGACTATCGGAAATTCACCTACGATCTGAAGCAATGGACAACAATGCATTGGACCTCGGGTTTGTCCCCTCCTATATAACATCCACAACCCACCCCTCAACTGTGTTCTTAGGGTGAGGGTTGGCACCTGGCACGTTGACAACGTAGGCTACTACTTAGGCCAGCTGGACAGGTTCTACGACTAGGACATCTGCCGTTGATCGAATTTCTCCCACTGTCCCATATATGGGGGAGCGTTGAAGTCTGTGAGGGCCAATGGCGTCAGTAACAATAAAGAAATAGTGGGGGCCAGCCCTACCATAGTCCATCCTCATGTCCTAGCACGATGTACCACCTAGTCATCAGAAATAAGAGGTCTCATTCCTCCCCAAAACTACAGGCCAATGCCCCATGCAGGATCAGGGAGTTGCGGACCCGGGATCAGGAGGCGGCGATGCAGCCATCAGTTGTCAACCGCCTCACAGACGAACGTCCTCGTCGACATAAAGCAGGCTCTGGTACTCGGTCTTTGAGACAAGTCCGTGTCTGAGGAGGCGGTTGGTCTGGACGGAATTCATACCATCTGGGTAACCTTGCCTACGCGACTTCGAAGCTCAGTTCATGGAGACATAGCACAGGTATGGTCAAGTCACGCACCTGAATGTGAAAGATGCGAGCACGGCTGCTGTAACCAGGAACCCCATATAGACAGGAATTGGCCATGGTTGACCTCAGAGTCTTGAGGTGGGTTGGTGCGAGACGACCCACCGTGAGGCCGGGGAGGGAGGGGGACGGGGGAAACTGGCTGAGCGCTGAGGGTTTCTGTTGACTGCTGTAGTGTAGAAAACCAGTATAAGTATAGACAGTGACCTCAAGGACTACGTATTGGGTGAGTTACTTACAGTTTCAAATTTCCATGAGCGTCAACGACGAGCATATTATACCGGGGCACCGAGCAAGCCCAGGCCAACTACTTCTGTCAGTCAAACGGCAGACACACATTCTGAACCAGGAGGAGGTGGACGTATTCGATGCTGAGGCTACCGCGAGCCGTGAAAGCGCTGTGGTGGTGGATGGGTGTGGGACATTTGCATTCCGAACTCCCAGCCCCAGGGACTCGCCAGCCGTCTGGGTCAGATTTACGAGAACTCACCACATGCAACGACTAGCTGTCTGCCAAGTACTCCCACTACCTCCAGGGCCACACCTTATGGACGCCTTGCATCTGCATTGAGCAGTTCGACGACTTTGGCTTCCTTAGAATGGGCGGATTTACGACGTTTTCCACGACTGACCAGGAGCGCTTGGGGATGTTCTCCCTGCCTTAACACTTCCCTCCCAGCTCCTAACCCGTTTATCGACGCCTTTTATCAGTTCGTGTGCCAATCAATTCGTTGTTGCCTTTTTCAAGCACGCCTGGCGTTTCTATCCAGAAGTTCTTATATCTTGAATGAACCGCACATCGAATTCGTTCTCGCATTGGTTGTATAAAGGTCCGTCAATTACTTCTGAAAGTTTTGTTGTCTACTGACAGCTCAACAAAGGAAGATTCTTAACCTGCAGGCAACTGGGTGGTTGGCAAGATATGCAGGTGCCCATCTTCAACACCAGCTGCGCCCCGTCGTATCAGAGCGCGGCCCAGCTAACGGAGCAACTCGCTTGATTGAAGGAAAGGACCAAAGGAGTGCACTACGTATGCTTGAGGCAGTTTTTCGCGTCGCGATTGACGGGAAGATTGCAATGGGTGAGTTGGTTTTGATTCTTTAGGCTGATAATAATATCTGAGCTGCATGTAGTCCTACCCGCTTGGTCACCACCCTTCGAGTTCCATACCGGGCGAAGGCGATTGAACCACCGTATTCGTCCTACACCAACCCTTTCGGATCCCAAACAGGCCGACACAGTGAGCCTTAGTTGTTGGGGGGCTGATGACCACCCATACATCTCCGATGGATACAATTTTCTCTCTCTCGTCAGGCCTCTATCGAATAACCTTCAACCTGACCCACGAAATCGATGACCCGTCGTTGGCTCGTGTATATCGTGTGCGACGTGTATTGTTGTGAAGAGGCTGGGTCTCTACCAGCCCAGCGTGATGGTGGTGAGCCTTGCTTCTTTTCTGTTTTGTACTTCTAAATCCGATGAATCACCAGCAAAGGCCTGAGATTCAAGTAGCCCATACATGGTGCATATTCGTTCGAGCTTCCTTGCGAACATGTCCGGAACTCCTCCCCACGCACACCGATTCCGTCACCCAACCCCATTCTAGCTTGACACCTCAAGGTTTTGAGCATATTTTCCTGCTCAATAGATCCGTGGACGTCTATGGCTGAGCTCACAATATGGTGTAGCAACCGTGGTCAAGCGTGCCTTTCGCCCCTTCTCGAATAGCTTCCCCTTTTCTCTGCATATTCCTCAGTTCACACCGCTAGACATGATCTGGCTCAGGCATACGGAATGCGAGGCTTGCTTCCAAGCATTCCAAAGCACGGGACGCACCTCCGGGATCCTAAATAGCCTAACACAAGAGAACCGGCCGGTGTCCCTCTTCCTACTACCCACCGCCAACGTCACACCTGTGGATCCTGCGCCGCCCCAGGAGCCGCGTCAGTCGACTATTTTCCAAAAAAAACTCCTGGTCCGCCGGAGACGTTGCTTCAAATTTGCCTCACTAGCCCTGTCCGTTCTTCCCTAAGCTAGTCGAGATGTCGCCGAAGATACATGCTGGTCTTTCGCCTTGAAGGACGGCGTTGCGGGAGTCCCTTACACGAAACGAGCTCCCAACACCTCGCGTCAGACAAAAACGCGAGCTGGACGCGACCCTTTGTACTCCCTTTTTTCACAATGCTTGTCGCGGCCCCGGGACATATCAGTCCTGTCACCGTCCCCCCCGTTCTTGTGCGGATCCCTGCCTTACCCACCAGTGCAACCTCCGACTACCACATTACCGTTTGCCATCAGTCCAGTGCTCAGCGCTCAGGTCTCAGATCTTGGACCTTGTCCACCAAACTCTAGCTCCCAGCCCGACACACCTTAATTCCCCTTCTCCACTTTCTCCCAACAACATCGTCTTGACTCGCAGTGGTCATTGTTCAGATCTGGAAGGAATCAAGTTGCTTCAACGTCCTGACGCCTGGTGAACGCTTTCATCCCCGTTTGCCTCTCCGAGCTATGGCTCCCAGGTTCCAAAAGTTGGAGTATCAGCTAGGTGCACGCTTGAAGTGATAGACGCGAGCGTATCGGCACTGCTCGACCCGTCTGCCGCTTGGTCTTGAGGTTTATGTTCTGGTAGGGGGTTGAGTGTGACGCGTGTTCAGGCTGTTGCGAATGTGACAGTGGGCAGTTGTCACGCCCTTCTGGTCGCAGTCGGCTACTCCTATCTTGGCCCTACGCCTCCCAGTCCCCGAAACGCTGTGCCGCTTAAGAGCTATGTTACACTACAGAACCTCTCTTGGCCTCTCTCCGGCTGTATTGGAGGAGAAAAGATGTGTGCATACACATGGGGGAGAATTGGGAGAGGTATGGACCACTCGGCTTGTTGGGATCCCGATTGGAACTTAGACGCAAGGAATTTCGAAGTATGGCGATGTACCAGCGTGGCTGTTATGAGGCGAAGGTGATCTTCAAGAAAGCCCCCGGGGCATTGGTCCAGGGGTTTATCGGCACGATCGTCGGAGAGATACACATTCTCCCTGCGACTCGACTAATGTCCACATTATGGCCCCTTGCAGACGATAC
Source organism: Podaxis sp. AQ799166 (assembly GCA_018524765.1). NCBI lineage: Eukaryota > Fungi > Basidiomycota > Agaricomycetes > Agaricales > Agaricaceae > Podaxis > Podaxis sp. AQ799166. The sequence continues at coordinate 15,749 of JAEUWQ010000058.1, read as the reverse complement.
ATACCGACGCGTCCACAATCTCCAGAGCCTGGAGTCTGTGGCCTACTCAGGCCGGCTGACATTGCTGACGTACCAAGTCTTGTAGTAATTGGCCTCAAAGAGAAAGGCTACCATCGAACGGATGTTGGCCTGGCGTAATACTCCGGAAGAACCACTTTGCATACGCATCCCGGTTATTTCAACCATCTTAGAGGCCCTTGGTGTTGTCACCATATCCGATTTATAGGTAGATATATAATCTGAAATCCCGTTCACTCCGTTCCTTTATGTTGGAACAATGCTGGATTGACATGTTGTCTCCTGGGGAAACAAAGGGACATACAAGCAGAATGGCAGTGTATCGATCCAGGGAAAAGTTTCCTTAGCTCCTTGGTCGGACGATGACCTGTGGAAGGACTTGAAGGACCACTCCGGGAGTCTATGGAATTGAACGGAATCCATGGCACAAAGCGTTATGGTTTTTGACGCAACCCTAATGAGCTCATGATGTCTCGATAGTAGTGGAATTATGTCCATAGGTTCAAATACAAAGGGTCCAAGAAGACACATTGTTATGAGTACAATAATGCACGCCTTCGAACACTGCTTCGTCGATGATTGGATTCCCCTCTCCATTCAAGTGCAATCCGGTCATTGAGGTCACGCGTTGGAAGAGGTGACTAACCCGTTTCGCCTCGATAATATTCGCTACATAGGGATTTTTGATGTCTCCATCGACGTCTCCATCTACATTTTCAACATTGTCTTCGTCGGCTCCGTCAGGCTCGCCTTGGTGGTGAGGAACAAAATGTAAAAGGCCGAAGGAAAACTCTCTAGTAAAGTCGATGACTGCCTTGACGACGCTCTCAAAATCGTCGAGCGCCTTCATCACATTGGCCACTACCTGCTTCTTTCTGGTTCTACTGTCAGAAAGATGAAGAGTTTCAACGATTTTCCACAAAGTCTTCATAGCAGTGTCCTTTTCTGCTTCTGTGTACAACATCCTCAGCTCAGCGATGACGCGGAGAAGTTTGAACGAGGAGTCCTCCACATCCTCCATCATCTCCCTGACCTTCGATGGCCGATTTCCAATGTGCATTCTGATGGACTCCCTGTGGCCAGAGATCCGCAGGGAGAAGCCCGCTCAAGAGCTCTCATCTGGTTTACAAGAGGCTCTTGAAGGACCAATCGTCTGGAAATAAACTTGTTAACGTCCGAGCGATAAGCGGCTTCTCCCCTATGCAAGGTTCCCAGAGCCTGCTCGAGGAGTACAAAGGTTTTGATTTTTTTTATTTTTTTATTCCACAGTTTATTGCAATAGTACTAGCCTACTACAAATGGGTGTGTGATAGCAGTCCCTCACAAAGGTTTTGATGAAGCACTGATAACTGCTGTGTGAATAGCTTCGCTTAAGTTAGGCAAGGGTCCTGAGGTTAGGAAGCAAGACGTGAACACTTGCATTGGGTCCAGAAGCGTCTGAGAGAGTTGGCGCCTTCTGGATAGGCCTTTTCCATCTAAGATAATGGTAGTTTAATCAGCAAGCAATGCAAATTTCCTTTACGCACCACAGGTATGAATGACTGAAAGCTGCGCAGTGCCCTGAGCCAAAATGTCTCGATTTGAGGCCATTTCTGTCAGAGGCGATTAATTTTAGCCATGATTTGCCATTGTCAAGCAGCAAGCTTTCGAGGTCCTGGAGAATCGAAGAGGCCTGGTGCCACAAAGCTTTGAGGGGTCCCAAATCTTCAGAATGCGCCTGTATCTAAGACGGAACTGAGATGGGAAGACAAGTCCATTGCTTCACAAGGACCAAGGTCGGCAGCTATCTAGTATTCTGTCGATGCCAAGGAGTCGGAATAAGCAGAAGCACTGTACATGTGATATTGACCATCTCTTGTCACTGAGCCTAGGAAAGGACCAAGGTGCTGAACACTTGAATTCTCGTCTTCCTGACATTTCTAGTAATACAGCTTCTATAATGACAAGCCTTCACCCCATTTGCCTCTTCCTCGCACATGTGGTAATTATAGCCTAAGAGTCCCAGGCGGAAGGATATCTTCAGTGCTGTCATGACAACGAATTATTTCCGAAGTGGAGTGCCTGTCAAAGCCAGATCTTCTCTGGGGTCTCATTCTCAGAGATACCATGATGGCTTTGTGCTATGATGCACTGTAGGTGTGCATTGACAGCTGCTGGCCACTGGACAAGGAACAATTAGGTTACTCTGTGCCATTACAGATCCTGATTGTGACCTGCACATATACCATGATTCAGTTGCTAATGACTAGTTCATGTGGAGGCAATAAACCAATGCAGAAAGTTCCTGTCTCTTTGTTCTTCCACCACCCTTTCCTGTGCCCTAAATCCACAATTGACCCTTGGTGTCAATAACCCATCAAGGAGCAAGGCTCACTAGTCATATTTCACTCGAGGATTGGTGCATGGAGGCCTTTCTCGCCATCGGCTGTCACCAAGTTGCCACGAGGCATGCCATTATGTTTCAGTCCCTGTTGTCCATTTATTCAACTGAGCAGTGATTACAGGGAACTGGTCAGATCCTGACAAATCGGAAACTTGTCTTGATCATAAAGTCCATCATTTGATGCAAGCACCTGGCTGGAACAGAGTCCTGGCAAATTGTTGATCTTCCGTCACTCACACCGAAATTTATGACTACAGACTATATCACTTATCGTTACATGCAAGAGGTGTCTTCAGTCTGATAACAACTGTAGGAAACAAGAACAAACTACCATGGGAAATCTGATAGTATACAGGTTGTGTGTGTAGTTACATTTGTCTTAACTTCCACCATCATGAATTTCCTCCACATGTTTCTGGTCAGTGACATTTAGGGTCCCTCACCCACTAGCCAATGAACTCACTGTACACAACATTACAGTCAGCTCACAAATACCAAACGAGCTCATCAATTTTAATTCTCTGAGTGGGCAACTAGGAGAGAGGACATCAAACACTAGAAACTATTGGCATCATTGTCACCATCCTTTGTAGAAAAAACCAAAATCATGAAAAAATTGTTCCTGATGTGTTACAGGAGAATTAGAGACGATGCAATGAAATGCACTCTTACAGCTGGGATGGGTTCATGAAGTGATTCATAGGAACCTCCAGATGTGGGCCAAAAATCAGGGGCACTTAACAGGGGTGAAGAATGGCCTGTTGGACAATGGGTTCACAGAGTTTGAAAGTTGGTCATGGAGAACATAATTGACCTTGATATTACAGTCACCTCTGTCTTAACCCATACCTGTCATAACCCATACTCTGTAATAACCCATGGGATTTCCATGTGACAAAGTTCATTTGCAGGGACTTGTAAGCAAAAACCCATAACTCCCTGATATCCCATAACCCATAGCTATTTCAGCTCAAAACTCCATAGCACCCACTGCCATAAATAGTATTATAGCACATTAGGATAGTAACATTTGGGCATTTAATCATTGTAACTTGGGAACTGGGAGGCAACTCAGAAGTTGAACTATCATTCTGTGAAGATTTCATATCTATTATGCCCCCTACTAAGTCTAGTCCTACACTCATTCAAATTCTTGAGAAGGGCTACTGTGAGAAATACTTCCACAACCCTGACCATGAGCAAGGGAGAATTGATGATGGAACAAGGAGAAAATTTCAGTGCAGTGATGAAATCATGCAGGATGCATGAGATCAGTGAGATCAATGGAGCAGAGGATGACACATTGGAGGATGACTCAGCCATTAAACCCCCTTGTCACAAAGATCTTTTGCAGGCTTCCACTCTTGTGAGTAATTACCTTGCAACAACATCCCATCCCTTCTCTCACAAGCTGGAACAATTATTGCTTGCTTTCAATTGTGAACATTGCTTAGAGGAGACAGCCAACTTGGTAGAGACATGGATTGATGATTATTTCATTAAATCTGGGAACTAGAACATTCAGAAGTACTTGTTTTCAATGTTGTAGGTAGCTATTATGGCTAAATAAACTTAATCAGAATTTTAATTGATTTTCTAATACCATTTCTTTTGCATGTCTCTCATAACCCATACTCTGTCATAACCCATAGCTCAAACCTTCCACCAACTACTATGGGTTAAGACAGAGGCAACTGTAGTTGCTTATAGAAGCTCACCAACCTAATAATGCTTGCATCAGAGATCTGATTGATTACAGTTTGGTATAAGAATTCCTGAAGGAGATAATGATGATCATCCTTTACTTGCTCTATGTTTTCTTCACTTCAAAATCTGGTCTCAAATCTGGTCTGATTTATGTTTTGTTTTTATAATCCTCCTTGTACAGAAGCTGGGTGGGACATGGTCCAACTTTGATTGACAACTTGCCTTATATGACAATACAATTGGGGTCCTGGGACTATGTGACACCATCTGTGCCCCACCCACATATTTTACTGTTATGGTAGACACAGTGGTTAATATTCTTCTGCAAGTATATCTCATTTGGGAGAATTCTGAAGCAATGTAACTTGGAATTTTCTCACTGGGATGTATGAGGCCCACAGACACACCTCTCATTTTGACTACAGGCACAAAGCCAAAGGTTCTGAGGTTTCCAGCTTGAGTTGTTCATGAAAGCCAGTGGAGCAGTCTTTGTGTTCTGGGGGTATCACAATTGTCCAAGCATGGCTGGAACTCCATCACAATGGGGGCTTGAGGCACTGAATATGTAGCCACTGTTCATCAATTCAAAGCCTCAAATGAACAGTCTGGACTAAGACTCTATCCAAGTGCATTGGTGTATGTGGTGGTTGGAGAAGAGTGGACAGTATAAGTAATAACACCTGTACTGATGTGAGGAGTAGCTCCAGAGCCTCCAGTAGTCACAGTAGGTATTAAAATGGTGCTGTAACTACAGTGAAAATCAATGGATAGTATCCCTTTCCTTCTCTCTTCTCCCCTTCTTAGCTCTCTCTTGTCATTTGCCTCTCACAGAACTCACTCACCTCCACATCATTGCACCTCTTAGAGCCCCTCAGCAATATCTAACATCATTGTGTATATGTTGAGGTCCCAGGGTTGCTTCTATCCCCTTTTCTTTGAGTCCACCTTACCTGCTTACCACCTCACTGATTAGCATGCCTCACCCACTTAGTCTTTACCTTGGTGGCAAAAATCTACTGAGTCTGGTGCATCTACATATTGTGTTTGAAGCATTTTATATTGACTTTGTCACATTGAGTAATGTCATGAGAAAGCAATGGTGGGGGGACTGGGACCCAATCAGTAAATATTGTTGCAGTTGGACCATGTCCCACCTAGCTTCCATACTATACTACCCCACTGTTTCAGTGCACCCAGGGGTTTCAGTGTTTTGTGAATATCTTCTCACACTCTCAAGGTTTCTGGTTAGTATTTTGCACAGCACCTAAGAATGCCATTCCTGACATCCTCCATTTTTTTTTTTGAAAATTATAACTGAAGTAGAACAAGAATTGGTTTTGAGCTCATTGTCATACCTTGCCAGATGATGCTGAGTTGGAGCATGAATACAATGATCCCATCACACTTCACATTGCATCACTTTGTTCCCCAAATTAGCCAGCCCATTTCACTTGTGTTGCTTACTGTGTCAATCATATCAGCATTTATCATGTGAAGATGTGCTCATGAGGACCCAGAATATGAAGACCATATACAGCAAGCTATGCAAAGTTTGAACAACAACACCCATAGAACTCCTGCTGCTGCTACCCAGGCATTTATGGTATGTATTGTCATGTTCAAATGCCAGTGCTCCTTGGACTAATAGCATTAATAGGTCAATGCAAACACTTTGTGACCAGTGTAAAGGGCATCATGTTAACTACTGAGAAGCAATAGGCAAACAACAAGCTTTGTCCCTGGCAGTTGATTGGGCCACTCAATGAGGGTACATCAGGCACTCCTATTGATAAAGAATGACTGAAGACTTATGCCTCTGACATTGTTGGATGTCTGATTGGAAAGCACTGGGCCACCTGGTTCCAAGCTTGTAACCCACAGCTCATTACCTCAAAAGCACAGAAACTTGACCCTAAACAAGCAAACAACTTCAACAAGCCAACCTATGAAGACTTTGCAGACAAATATGAAGAGATTCAACCCATTATGGAGGAATACCACCCAAACACATCTATAACATGGATGAGGAGAAAATTCAGATGGGTGGGGGCTGAAAGAAGAGGAGAAAGGCATACTTTTACCTATGAAATCATGTTGATCACTACAAGATTGGTAGCAACAATCCCGAGCTCGTTACCATTGTTGAATGTGTATCTACAGTGGGAACTTCAAAACCACTGTCATTTATTCTGGCCCAGGGGCCTTTGCCCAACTTATGGAAAGTACCCGATGGAAGTATTTCAAGGTAACTTGTTTGCTTTACAGACTATCTGTCTTACTTTTATTAGACTCATCTACTTAGGTTACTTAGGTACTTAATGCACCGTGTCGTTATTCCATCATCTGAGTTTCAGATGGCAGCCTTCAGCATGTGTGACAAAATCGTGACCACCGAAACCCCGGGGCACACCGAAACAGTGGGTAGTATGGTATCCTTGGGGGTTGAAGCTACGAATGATTCCCGTCGATACCCGAGTTGCTCAATAGTGAAGCCCCCTGCGAGAACTTAGACGAAAAAGTACACCTTTGTGTGAGGGCGTAATAGAACTACGTTCTACTTGAAACTGGATGTCAAGCGGCAGCCAGGGCTTTTATGTTTTAACAAACTGTGGCAAATGTCAATCGACCCACACTTGTCAGTTTCCAGACGCTTGGCCCCATTGGTGGCGTGGAGCGACCCGACCGTGGTTGCCGAATCTCGTCATCCGGGCAGGGAATCCGCTTGGGTGTTTGTGCTTACCATTTCGAGTAATGCCGCGGGACCTGAAATATGCGATTTGGGTTTGAGTGTTCGAGATTAGATACATATATTGTTACATATATATCATGCATGTCATCCAAGGAGTTGGTCGGTTGACGTAGTTAGCTTACTGTATAAGCTGAATGGTATTGTCGAGGCAGGCTATGGGAAATAAGCATGCTCACAGCCGAAACACTTGCATGTTGGCCTCGTTCTTGTTCTCCTTCACTGGCGTTATCGGCCTCAGCGCAAGGATTCACCTACACCCTCCTCCAACGTCTCTCCCCAACATATCTTAGCGCCATCACCCACGATCAACCTCCTTCGCTTCGCCTGACTCACGGACTGCAGTCGGCAGCAACGAAATTGTGCAATACATTCACGTTACTCTACATCCCATATCTGCTATACGTCTTTTGCATGCCCTACGGCTTTATAGGGTATCAAGTACCTCCCTCACTTCTTCACTATCTACGTTATATCCTTCTTTCGAGCTCGTCGGCGCGCCGGCAACAGTAAATCGCGTTTCCGCGCCGATCATTTACAATGACTCTTCCGTATGTTTGCCCCATTTTGGAGGGGTGCTGTCTCGATACCCTGTTCCATGGACCACGAGAACGAAGGGGCATGGAAGTCACATGGCATTGCCATGTTATATGGTGGCAATGTACTTGTTTCCGGTCCCGTTGGTCAGCACGTTATCTTATGGGAAGAACCCTCTTCAAGGTCTGAAAGTCATCGCACATAAAACCACAGAAAAGCGCTCCGATTATTGACGCGACTTTACAAAGTTCATTATGATCCAGCAGCAACAAGCTAGGTTCATGTAAACATGAATGGTACAAAGATTCACTGAGAGGATATGTCATTATGAGTACAATGTCATATTTATGAATGCCGAACGTATATTATCACTCGAGAATCGGATTCTTCTCCCCGTTCAGGTGCAACACGGCCATTGAAGCCACGCGCTGGAAGAGCTGGCTAACCCGCTTCGCCTCCATGATATCCGCCATGTAGGGATTTTTGATGCCTTCATCCGCGTCTTCGTCTGTGTTTTCATTGCCGTCCCCATTACCTCCATTAGCTTCGTCTTGGTGGCGAGGAACACAGTGCAAAAGACCGAAAGAGAATTCTCTGGTGAAGTCGATGGCCACCTTGACAACACTCTCAAAATCATCGAGCGCGCCCATTGCGTTGGCGACCTGCTGCTTCTTTCTAGTTCCACTGCTGGAGAGGTGAAGGGTTTCAGCGGTTTTCAGCAGAGTCTTCATAATGGCATCCTTCTCTGCCTCTGCATGGAGCATCATTCTCAGCTCAGAGATGAGGCGGAGAAGTTTGAACGAAGAGTCCTCTACATCTTCCATCATTTTCTTGACCTTCGATGGCCGATTCCTAAGAGGGAGTCCGATGGATTCACCATGGTCTGAGATCCACAGGGAGAAACCCTTCTCGAGAGCTCTCATCTGGGTTACGAGGGGCTCTTGGAGGGCTAGCCGCTTTGAAATAAACTTCTTAACATCTGAACGATAAACGACTTCTCCCCGGTGCAGAACTCCCAGGGCCGATTCGAGTGTGCGAAGGCTCTTGTGGAGCACGGATAACTGCTGTGTGAAAGGCTTTGTCCGAATGAGCAAACGTTCTTGGCGTTTCGAAACAACCGGCAAACACTAACATCAGGTCCAGAAGTTTCTGAAAGAGTTGGGGCTTTTTGAATAAGCTTTTCTATCTACGATGGCGAATCCGTTATCAGTCGAATGCAAATTAATAGTTTGCGCACCATAGGAATGAATGACTGGAAGCTGTGCAGCGCCTTGAGCCAAAAGCCCTCGATTTGAGAGCACCTTTTATCGGACGTGATCAATTTGAGCTGTGATTTGCGACTGTCAAGCAACCAGTTCTCGAGGTCTTGAAGAATCATCATGGCATTATGCCACCAGTTTTTGAGGGGGTGCAAATCGTCAAGGAGTCCTTCGACCTGATCCCTGAAGCGTGCAACTTCTTCATATGCTTCTTCGTACTTGAGTATTTGTTGCTCGGCCACTGCAACGTTAAGTGAGTCCCTCCCCAGCTCGTAGTGCGGTTAAAGTTTACCCTGCTGTTTTTTATCCATAGATTTAGCAACCTTGTAAGACCCAATGCTGGTAGCGGGGGCCAGCACCACAAGCCCGGCAAGTTGGATGGGATCGGTAGGTTGTGCTTGATTAACCACTCCCGATACGCTTTGAGCACCAATTGTGGTCATTTCGTAGCGCTCCGTGCGCCTTGTGAGTGCTTCTATCCTCTTATCGCAAGACCCCAAGGCATCCTGCGATGGCTTCAACGAGATCTGTCAAGAGACCAGAATGGTTAGTCGTCAGATGACGATGACTGAAGGGGATAACAGACGCCTAGTAGCTGTTTATGCATTGCTTCTAGTTTCTCGACTGAAGTCTGGGTCGCTTTGAGACCTTTCTCGATGACATTTCGCATCTGTGCTGTGTATCTAACTATGTCTTCCGTGGAAGTAAAGCCTTTGTAGGTGCGAAAGACCTCCAATCCTTCTCCGGATGCCTCAAACCCCCTTTCGGCGGCGTCTCGAAGCCACCCTAAGGTCTCAACGAGCTGGCAGGTTGCAGATTGGATTTGCAAGGCAAAGTTCTGTATGACTGGCACCTCACTACGTCTTCATTTATGTATATATCAGCGGCGGCAAGCAACTGGGAATCACCTCTACGTACAGAAGGGGATGATCCATCCATGGCTCAAGAAGATTGAAGATGCGTAGAGTGGAAGCCTCGACGTTACTTCCATCAATGGCGACGTCCTGTGAGGTTGGAGTCGGGGCAGCGGTCTGCTGAGATGAAGACAAGAGAGGGAGAGTCATAGTGATTTCAGAGGTGTAGGCGATTTTTCTTGAGGGTTGATGCTGTTGGCTGCTTTAGGCTTGCTTTAAGTAGCGAGCAGCCCCTGAGCGTTGGGATCTACAAAGGGCCCAGGGAGCTAATTCCTGGATGTAGAACAATAACTTCAGTTGTTGTTGTATACCAAGAATATCTCAGGGCTAGATTTGGATCTCGAACCAGAAGAGATCAAAATCTGAGATGAACACCACTAGTTCGATACAAGGAGCGTGACATACAATGTACTGGGATCTGGTTGTTATCCAGCTTACCTAAACATTGTTGAACGACACTTTAACAAATGCAGATTACCAACAACAGAATAAATCGTGGGATCTCAATGTTGCAGCATGGTACACTTGACAAGTCCCAACAGGTTGGCGGACTGTAGTAGAAACATATTGTCCCGGTCCTGATTTGTTGATCGGAGCAATGCGTTCAGCAGTTCACGGGCTTCTCACACAACAGCTCAATGCTTGAATTTGAAGGTTCGTTCCCAAGTTGTACCATTTTAACGAAGGGGATTCAGTCAAAGAGAGGGTGGCCACAGACCAAGCATGGTTCACTTTGAACTCACGATGGGACATTCCCTTACTTGATTGCCACACCAGCCACCACATCAAACGGTTTGAAGCAATGACATTAGCATTTTACGCCAAATAAAAGTAAAAAAAGTCGCGAGTCAAGCCCGGAAATATCGTAATGAGATACATGAACGTAATCGTTGCAGAAGAGACGGCGGCTTGGCTGGAGGATCAGCGGCCGAAGGCGGCGTCGGCCCCGAATGTGTAGTAGGCAACGGATCTTTTGGCTTGACTGTCGACGGCGGTGAGAGTGGAGGCGAACGAGGGCTTGTGGATACGATGGATATTACTTGAGAGGAAGAAGCTTCTGGTTGTACTGTGACACCAGATGTTGCGGTCGGATCAGGGACGGACTGGACGGGCAGTGGGGACGACTGAGAATTTGTAGTCATTTTGGTGGGGGTATCAGGAGGTACAGTCAATGTTGACTGGTAGGGAGGTTCCGAAGGTAAAACGTATGGTTCGGTCCTGTGCATGAGGAATCCAATCCCCACAAGATCCGACATCAGTCGATAGCTGTGTTGACGATGTTCGTTCCAAAGTTTTTCAATAATCTGAATCTCTTCTGGAGGAGGCTGCAAGGTATCGAGGGAGTCCTCCATGCCTTTGATGTGTTCGTTGAGAGCATGATAATAATCCGCTAGTTTCAAGGATGCCTTAGCGGTACGAGCGAAGACTTGCAGGAGATTTTCGGCGACTTGGGGTGTCTTCGAATTGCGGAGGAAGATACGTGGTTCGTCGATTCCAGGGATTCCTGATGCACAACATGAATAACCGCATTGCCAGAGTTAATTAACCCTCACCTGGTTCCATGTCCACGAGTGTAACAGCGACCTTTTCTACCACACCCCGGAAGTATCCAGCCCCCAAAGTAATACCTGCGTTGATGTCACGAAATCTGCCCATTAAGGATTCGGTCCGTAGCTCGAGATAGCCTACATGCGTCTCGGCTTCCTGTCGATTGGAGATCACTTCACCGGGGACAGCAGAGTATACCTGAGCGCAGTCAGCGACAGCTGTGAACGCTAGTTCCAAATCCCTGCATTGTTTAGACATTGCCTCTCGTAGCTGGAGTATTAATTCCAAGGCATCAGCAAGAGGATATGAAGTCCGTAGAGTGGCTATTGCAAGGTGGAAATCGTTGACTACACGAAGCATGTAGTGCAGCATCTGCTTAATCTCGGCCAAAGGAGCCTCGTCTGGTGGTGGCTAAGAAGTCTTAGCTTCTACAAGAGCAGGATGAACCCAGCGCGCTCACCATAAATGTGTTGCAAATAAAAGGTACCTCTGTCGCCATTGAAGGGTACGGTTGGATCTCAACGTTCACTTTCTCACCGTCCTAACATATCAAGTTTGCCGAAACTCCGATTTTCGGAGTTCGAAGGGTCAGCGCTTAATACTACTGTTAGCCCAGTGCTTGAAAACGCGATTTCCTCCACCCTCGCTGGGCATGTGTACTTCGGATCTGGAGCCACTACTGGGCGTCGTCTCTAGTTTATGCCATCTTCGTCAGACCGCTCTATCAATCAAGGGTCTTGAAGAATTTCCCCGATTTAGTGGAATTCGTTCACAATTTCCGTAGTCGGTCATTAAGCTGACAATGGGATATGTACTGTAGAAACTTATCCATTGTAGAAACTTGCTCCCTGACACAACGGGTGAAAGCAGCAGGAAGGAAGATATTCTGGGCTCTTCAAAGGATGTGTTTGCTTTAGAAGAGACGTTTTTGTACCGGGTGTGGGGTTGCTGGGGTGATTGGTCGGAATCAGGAAGCTCACTAACGCAACAGAGAATAGTTCTCTGGCTCATAGCGACAGGCAGTGCCAGGGCAGCGTACAAATTCATGGGGTGATTAGCACATTCAATTTACAAGGGCCGATGGACATCACGATGTACGCCTACAATGCGCCGCCGTTTACCACACGTCCGCAGACAACCGACGTTCGGATCATGGAACCTTCAACGACAAAAGACCTGCAGAATATCTGGCTTATGGCTCCGTAACACAGTAATGGTGGATCATGTCATATTGTTACCGCAGGTTGGGCGGAGTTCAATGCCAGAATTACAATCCGGATGACAGCGGATTTGAACCCGAGGCAAACGAACTGGCTCAAAGTACTATAGCGCCAGTGTTGCGCAGGAACGCTCAAGCAGGATATGAACGGCTTCAGCCACAAGGCACAGGGTGAAGTAAAGCGTCGAGTCAGTACGGGTGAATCTCCATTTTTTTAAATCAGTTTTCAGCTTGAATGGGAGGTAACTGCCGGTTTCCCAGACGACGAATCATGGGCCCGGTTTGGAGAGGTAGCTATGGCGAGATTGAATCTTCTCGCGTTGGGGAGTGGTAAGGAATGGTAACGCCAGATCTTCGCATTAAACGTCTTCTGTTATTGAGGGTACCACGAGTTTCGGTACTGAAGCCTGGTTTATGTGTTACGGTCAACTGTGACACATTGTAGGTACGCATCGACGGCCGCCGGTTTCCACTCACCATACTAAGCCATCTCTTTCTCGGTTCGAAGAATGATCCACGCTGGTAAGTACTTGGAAGTTGATCGGCCTCCACTATCAACGCACGATACGGTGCTGTCACAGCGAACCAGGGCACCGCCTCTGTAAATCATCCATTCCACGATGTTACAGGGTTCCTGACTGTGACATGTGCGCTCTCAGCTCAACCGCTCAATTGAAGCTTCCAAAATGGGATTTTTCACTTCTCGTATCTCCAACTCGTGTGGAGATAGTCGCTCTTCGTCCGAGCCGGTCCTTGTATTTTGCTACCTGCTTTCCCTAAGGTTTACTCAGCTTCACATCCGATTCTGGGCATTGTCTGTCGAATCACGAAGTAAAGCCTGTCAATCTTCCTGAAGGCCAACGAAGTCGTTTACCTCGCTGCCTCCACCGATGTTGGCAGGAGCTTCATACCTACGGTTGATATTTTATTGTCTGTTCGACCAACGGTTTTAGGGGGGCTGAACAGATTTCACTAGTTTGGAGACTTGCCCTAACCAGGAAGCTTGTTCAACCTGGTGGGAAGTAAAGCTCCTTTCCGCACTAGAGAAGATATCTGTTCCTTTGGTTGTACCCTGACTGCGTCCCATCAGCGCCCTTACAACCAATCATGCTCAAACATTAGGTTCCACATCAGTCATGGTCACATGCAAGAAACTCGACCCAGCGGCAACAGGACATAGAATAGGGACCTTCTCATATACTAGCATGAATGATAAAAAACGCTCGCCCGAAGTGTAAGCGCTCCTCATCGAGCACGTTTGACTGGAACGACAAAAGGGGTAGGATGTATTGGACAATTGAAATTTTGAACTCAGCGAATATTCTGATTGATCTGGAGATCGACAGATCAGGGCCCGGAAGAGAAACCTCAAGTTAGGGATGGTAATGTCGGTCCGCGGTCAGCCGTTACAGTATTGATAATATCATACATTTCCGGCAGAGGCAGAGACCATGGAGTTGCTCAATGTATGCACGTCTTCCACGAGGTGGTTGTAGAGTGTGGCCTTGGAAGTGCCTGGGGTCACCAGTCCATGAAGGCCCTAATTAAGGGATTGATCGATGAAGATCCCATCTCATTCGGCTCTGTTTGGCAACGAAACACCGGTTCTGGTCGTGGTTTTGATGCACTTCCCACACCCTCTAATGCAGTTCCCACACAGCCAAATCCAACCTGTTCTGGCATTAATTAGTTCACTGCATGTTGTTGCCTCATGTACAAGCTCTATAATATATCTTGAGGGTGTGTGATGCCACCCAGCACCCTTTCCCCTTTGCCCTCCACCATGGTCAATGCCATCTGGACACCCAGGGAGGAAAATGCCTTCATTGACTTCCTTGTCCAACAGAGATCAACTGCTGCTGATGGAGGCAATTTTCAGGCCCAGATCTTTCAGCAAGCCCTTAGTGTAGTCACTCCTTTGCACAAGGAGGGTGCTTCAAAGACAGCAAAGATATTACAGAATAAATGGCAGGCTGTGAGTCTATTTTTTTCTTGATGATTTATTTTGTGCCTTAATAATGTTATAGATATAGAAGATATTTTATACCATCCAGGATATCAAGACTGTCTCTGGCTGGACCTGGAGTGATGAAACTGGTGTTAGTATTACTCCAGAGACTGCTAGGTCATAGGATAAATATGTCCATAAGCATTTAAAGGCTAAACTATTCTATAATAAAGGCTGGCCATTTCTTCAATATGTTAAGCTCCTTATACCTTCAAAGGCCAAGGATACTCATGTATTCTACCCATCTTGTTATGAACCCTCCTAGCACATCCTGCCACAATCACATCTACAATGCCCTAGTCCATGAACTTGGACTTCCTAATGCCTCCTGCCACACCACCCAAGATATGGGTATACCAGCTGAAGACCCCATATGCTACTGCAATGAAGCCTTCACCAACCGTCACCTTCCTGGGCATGCATCTCTATTCTCACAAGACTGGCTGATGCCTGGGCCACTATTCTACTTGACTGACTGTATGATGACTGAGATCCTTCATATCACTTGGGAGAACGCTCCCTTCACTCACATCTTTGATCCCAATGGGTTATACATCCAAACCATTCACAATAACTTTGATTCTGCCTGGGCCCATGGTTGGAAGATGATCCCTTATGCTGGAAAGCCAATTGTATTCCTTCATCCATACATGATGTATCTGCCTGAGGTCGTCCTGCACATCATCAAGTACAAAGTTACTCATGGACTCTACTTCTGAGAAGTAGAAGTCTATCACCTCGATCCTAACTCCAGTGAACCTCCAGCCATCCCTCCCCACAGATCACAGCTCCCTCCACTTCACAGCATCAACTCCAATGTCCCCAGCATTGACAACTCAGAACCTGCTGAGGATCCTCCTCCCTATCCACCTCCCTATGTCACTGCAGATATTTCCTCATCATCATTGTCATTGTCATCACCTCACTGCAGATATTTCCTCATCATCATTGTCATCATCATTGCCTCACTGCAGCATGCTCATCATCCACAAGTCAGATTCCTCTGACTCACCTCCCATTGGGAACTTCACCATTCCCAGTTCTGCCTCATCTCCCGACTCTTACTCTTCCAATTCCAGTGGACAACTTCACCCAGATATGGACTTGTGATATAACTCAGTAAATAGTTTTCCTTCTATCTTGCTACAGACATTTTGCCTTGTATTCCTGTATCTCGCCTGAACTCTGTCCTGTACGAATTCCTTAGTTAGTTAGTTTCCTTCCTTGTCTAGTTTCTATTCTCATCCCTGTTTCTATTCTTGTCCCACTCTGCTCCATAGCTTTGCTTCTATTGACTCTCAGACTCATAGCATTACTTCATCATAGTTACCTTCTTAGGACTTTAGAAGTAAAGCTTAAATAGCTGCCCATGTACTGGAAGTGCAAGCTTCCTATATTCTCAAATCTCAA
>JAEUWQ010002381.1:0-16534 GCA_018524765.1 Podaxis sp. AQ799166 | reverse complement strand
TGGCCTGTTAGCCTCAATAAGCAAAGCAGTAATACTGTCTGCTGGGGGGGGGATATGCCAGGCAGAGGGAGGAGTGCGATTGGCGAATAGATTTTTGGACTCCAAAACAGAAATGAAGTTGCAGAGGGCAGCGAATAGGCGGGGGTCAGGGGAAAATGACTCCTCTGAGTCACGAAAGGCTTGGGATAGCATAATGAGTGCGCCTGAGGGTGTTTCATCTTCCTCGTTATCGTCGACCTTGCTGGGGGTGGATTCGGAGGGAAGGTTGGAGGGAGCAGCTTTAGGAGTCTTCTGCTCAAAGGGAGGGGAGACAGGGAGGTCGAGCTCCATGTCAAAAGAGGACCTGCTCTGGAGTATCCCAGTAGCATGTCCAAGAGGTGGAGAGGTAGGGAATCCCGCTTCAAATAAATCCCTGCCTGAAATATGAGAGGGAGTTTGCTGGCCACTTGAGCTTGACCGAGAGGGAGGGTTTGAGGATGTAGGTTCCTCAAACACTGGTTGCAGGGGTTTGTATGATATGTCTGACCAGCTGGAAGTGGTCAGGTGTTGCTGTTGAGGGGTCTCAGGGACCTCAGATAAGTCGAGGGGTTCGAATTTATTCCTTCATTTGCCCATAGTACTACAAATAACTGACCACAGAGGGAGATGGTGGTGGTTACTGGAAAAGGAAGGTGTTCGAGCAACATGGCAATGATCCCCCAAATAGGGAATTGTCCAGTGATCTGATACCTGGAACGCCTTCTGGTGAGCCTTCCCATCAAAAGGATAAGGCTATACCAAGACAACAAGGTACCAGAACAACACCTATTGGGTTTAGCCCTCCAAGGCCTTCCCATAAGCATCAAGCCATGTCTCTGCCATGGTTACAACAATGGCAAACACCTTCTAATCAATGCCCTCAATGGGAACGTCAGGTTCCTTCTAAACCTAGAAATATATATGGAGATCAACATCTGGTGCAAGTACTATGCAATTATCGAGGCTTCAAATAGATACCTCCTAAGGGAGAACCATTACTAAAGCAAGTTCACAAGCGAAGCCCGGTAGCACTCCCTGATGTTGAAAATGAAATGCCACCTGATGAATGAACACTCAATTCTTCACAAACTTCTACATCAATGGAACTAATGATGGTACATCACATGAATAAGTTATGCAAAGAAGAAGGAGTACAGTTCATTGATTTCCTTTTTGCAAACAAGGTTGATGCATCATATACCCCAAAAGTCTTCAAAGACCTAGCCAAACTCCCCAAGGAGATCCATGATAAGTGGTATAAAGCTTGTCTTGAAGAGATAGACGCATTAAAGAAACGACAAGTCTATGAACTTGTCGAGCTTCCAAAAGGAAGAAAAGTGATTGGTAATCGATGGGTATTCTCCCCAAAATCTGATGGCAGACTCAGATCTTGATTAGTCGCACAAGGGTTCTCACAAATCAAAGGAATTGACTTCAATGAACTCTTTTCTCCTGTTGTCCGGTACAAGACCACACGATTGCTATTTGTGATAGCTGCCCTTGAAGACTGGGATATGTTTGGTCTTGACATGAAGACTGCTTATCTCTATGGACACCTTAAGGAGGAAATATACATGTGACAACCAGAAGGTTTCATCCAGAAAGGACAAGAAACCAAAGTATGGCACTTGAAACATGCCTTATATGGTCTCAAACAAGCTGGCCGCCAATGGTGGCTTGAAGTTACCAATTTGATGAAAGAACTAGGCTTCAAATGTGCATCACTTGATGCTGGAGTCTATTATTACTATGATACATGAGAAAAATCTCTTATCATCACACTACTTTATGTGGATGATGCAGCCTTTATAGGACCACATGGATCAAAAGTCCTCCATCGAAAAATGGAAGCATTCATGGAAAAATGGGAATGTTGATTCCTAGGTGAATTAACCGAATTCCTTGGAATGCATATCACATGAGACCATGATAATCAATTGATCATGATTGATCAACAACCTTATTTGGATAAGGTATTAGAATATTTCAATGTGGTTGAAAAAGCTGAATCTACTCCATTGCCGAGAGACTTCATCTTTACTATGGCAACAGAACAGGCATCTGCTAATTTTAGGCAGAAGTACCAACAACTGGTTGGATCTTTGATGTACTTGATGATCAGATCATGTCCTGATATTGCCTTTGCAGTCATCAAGTTATCCCAACAAATGATGAATCCATCATGGGAACACTATAAAGCTGGCTTACATACTTTAAGATACCTTTGTGGCACATCTAAATATGCCATTGTCTATGATGGACAAACAAATGAAGGAATCAATGTGTTCTCTGATTCAGATTTGGCATAAGATCCAGAAACCAGGAAATTGGTCACTGGCTTCTTTATTAGAATAGCTGGAGCAGCAGTTTCATGGCTATCTCAGCGCCAGAAGACTGTTGCCTTATCATCGACAGAAGCCGAATATATGGCTTTGTCTGATGCTAGTCAACAAATAGAGTGGACAATCAATTTGCTCACTGAAATCAGCATTAATCCAGAACAGATTAAGAAACCACATTTATTCAGTGATAACTGAGGTTCAGTATTTTGGGCCAAAAATCTGGTTACTGAAAAACATTCAAAACATGTGGATGTTAAGTACCACTATATCCACAATTTACTTGAGGATGAAAAATTCCTCTTGTATAATATCAAAGGAACTGAGAATCCTGTGGATTTATTAACTAAGAATCTCAACATGAAAAAGTTTAATGACTTTTTGCCTGCATTAGGCATCGAATTCTTTTGAACTTCACACTCTGACAATTTCAAGCAAGGAGGAGTGTTGAGGAATGAATCAGCATGACACTTGTGTGTATACTTGCCATCAGCAGTACATGTTGTATCCTCAACTCATATGCTCTGCATTGACAGAGTGAGATATATTTTTGGAACCTTAATAGCTTCGTGCTATGTTTAGATTGATCTGTTTCTATTAATACTTTAGTACACATATGTAGATGTACAGCCTGTGTTAGTATTACTCATATCCTCATGGATTATGACTTGTAGAAATGTCTCTGACTGCAGATGACTCCTGCAACATATGGTAGAGTCATGTTCTTTCTATTTCTATCTCTTACATGCACATTACTCATGTTATATGTGCATATGCCTTATGCTTTCTGACTCATGCATGTAATTTACCCTTAACCCAGTGTTATAGCTCTATGATATTTAAACCAGCATGTAGTAGCATACTTACTTCACTGGAGTTTCATATTCCTTGTCTACTTGACTACTCAACTCTCTTAAGCTCAACATTCCTTGTTACTTCCAATTCAGTATCACCTTCTCTGGTACTCCTCTCGACTCACCTTTTCCACATCTCCTACTGTATCTTCCAGTTCAACCAGCCTCAGACTGTGAGTAACTGGTTTACTCTCCACTGACACTATGCTTGTGTAGTAGCAACCATTCTCCCCTTGTCATCTTGGTATGAGAGAGGAGAGGATTAATAAATAGTCATGTATGATAGGGTATAGGTCTGAGATGAATGAGATGCTCAGTTTCAGGGTATAGGGTATATGGCCAAGACAACTAGGTCACTCAGATACAGTTTTAATAAGTGGTGAGGCTGAAGGGGTAAAGCCCCTCAGCCGGGTGTGCAGGGAGTTGAGTTGTGAGACTTGACCATGATAGGGGCCAGGCAGTGAGGCCCGGGAGAGGATATGAGTGGAATCAAGTTGTGAGACTTGATGAGGATAGTTATATGGTGGAGCAACTAGGTCACTCCCCTGTTGTTGATAGAAAATTAGGCAGGGGGCAATGAAATTCCCCCAGCCCTGGATGTGGAGCTGTTTGATGATGCAATATCATTGTCAGATGTGTCAGTGGGTGATGACTCGCTTTTGGGATGAAGAATGGAGGAATGATCAACCTCCATCAGTTGGGCTTTAGTCAAGGGGTGATCCTTGACCTGAGCCTCACTAGATGCAATGGGCAGAGTCAATTTGCTGGGCCCATCAACTGCAGGCATGGTTGGGGGCTTGAGCAGGTGTGGAGGGTACTCCCACTTGCTTAGGAGGCAGAAGTGAGTGGGGCCCCTGGCCTTTAGCCAGCTGGGGTCATCTTGCATTTCCTTCCCTGTGTGAAGGAATTTTCGTTCTCAAAGAAGTATGACCTGAGAAGGTCATGGTCATTGGGGTAGAACCATCCATCCCATCTCTTGATGGCTGGGAGTGGTCCATATAGGTTGAGATGATGGAGGTGTTTGTCATCCCAGTCATGATACATGGACTGGTGACTAGGTTCACCAGTATAGGATTGATCCAAGCAATGGATCCTGAAGAGGTAAGCATGGTTGACCCAGGATGGGTTGACTCCATTGTGGATGAGGACCTTGGCAATGGTGTCAAGGTTCATATTTGGCACTTGACTATCATCAATGTCAAGTGATTGGAAATAACATATTGGTCCCAGTTGTGGGACAAAGGGGTGTTCAGGATGTCGAGCATTCCAATGCTCAATATATTCTCTATAAAGTCACAGTGATGTGACTAGGACAGCAAAGAGCTGGGTGAATCTCACCTGGCCAGTGCAATTAGGACCATGCTCAGGTGGCCCAAAGAAGTGAGCTAGGCCATACCTGAAAGTGGTTTGATGATGTACAAGCCATCTATGCTTGAACAAGATACCATTAATGGGGTTGTTGGACCCTGGGCAGCTATGGGTAAGAAGATATCAACCAAGATGGTTGATATTGAAAAGGCTGGCTCCCATGGGCTGAATGAAACCCATGCCCTGGGTCCAGTTTTTGGGATTTGAGATGCAAGCTTGTTCATATGCTTGTGACAGTTGGTGCTCTTCCCTTATCTCAGTGGTTATTCCAGACAGGTGCATGTCTGGATGGAAGCCACTATGGCACAACAGGAAGATCATTGCATCATCATAGTGCTCCTCTGTGTGCTGAGCTATTTTGTAGAGCTCAGTCAGGAGGTGGTGTGCCTCAGCTCAATGCTTGGCTTTGGTGTGATGATTATTGAGAAGCTTGATCAGCTTCTCTACTTCATGGGGGGTCATAGGCAGTCCATGATGGGCTGCCTTATAGACTGGATGGGTGGCCAGGATTTCAAACTCCTGGCCTTTGTATTCTGCCATTGCAGCAATGGTGGCAGTGGCTCCAGTGAACATGGTATTGGTTCATTGCAAGTAATGAACTCGCTGTGACAATATGTTCCACATGCTGTTGTCACATTTGTGACTATGGACCTGGCTGTGTTGCCATAGTCCCCACATGGATGGAATAATGCCATTATGACCTGGCAGGTCATGGATGATTGGTTGAGATGTCGACCTAGAGGTCAATGATTGAGGGGCCTTCTTCTTACCCTTCTTGGGTTTGAAGTCTTCAGCCGCATCTTCCTCCTCACTGGAGGACATGGGGGTCATGTCCTCAGGTGTGAGATAATCAGGGACAACTCAAGGAGCATCCTTGAGTTTGGTGGGGAGATGGACCAGAATGAGTGGTCTGTAGTTGCATGTGGGAGAGGTGGGATCTGGAATCCCAGGTCCCAACAGTAGTTCTTCAATACACAATAACTGCTCAGAAGCAGTTGTCAGCAGGAGTGGGGTGTTGTCCATTGGGACATTGTCATAGATGAGCACAACATCCAGTTCTTGGGCAACTGACTCATCAGTTGTCCTGATGGGTGAGTCTTGTTGCCTTCACTTGGATGACTTTTTGGCAGGTGTTGGTTCTTGACTAGTGCTAGGCACACTAGTCTTGGAGGAGGTTGCAGTTGGGCAAGTGCTGGGAACACTTGCCTTCTTGGATGTGACAGGTAGTAGCTTGGTTTGCATACCTGCCTTTGAGGATGAAGATGATGAGTGAGCACTGCCAGTGCTTGCTTTGGAAGATGTAGAGGATGTGTGAGTCATTGCATTACTCACAGCTGAAGCATATGATTTTGGTTGAGCTGATGAGCTTGATACAGGTTGTTGTTGCTGTTGTAGTGGAGCCAGGGTGGCTCCACTGGGAGGTGTTAGAGAACCAGATAGGGTCCTCTTTTTTGATGCATGAATTGTGGCCTCGAGCTCATACTCTCTCAATTGCTGTACAGCAGAGAGTATATCATTGAGGTGGTGGAGGTGTCCTTTGAGGACACTGATGTGCATGTTTTTGTTTTGTATAATCTCAACAAGCTCATTGAGAACTTGATTGATCAACTCATTGAACAGGTTGATCATGTCAATGAGGTGGTCATTTAACCTGACCTCACATAATTGAGATATGAGGCTTGAGTTCTGTTCCTTGTATTGCTGTTGGAGTAAGTCTTGCTCCAATGCATGTTGTTTGCCTTTGGCTCTTGATGGCCCAGATGTTGTCAAAGGCATGGGGTGAGGTAGTTGCCAAGTGTATTCACTCAGTGTAGTTGGGTAGTGATGGTGATGGGCCAACTGGAGTGCAGTTGGCAGCAGTGGTGATGTGTGATAGGGGTGGTAAGGCATTGTTGTCAGATGATGGAGCATCAGCAGCAGAGGGGGGTAGTGTGCAGGGTTCAGGTAACCCTGCAGGTAGGGATTGAATGGAGGGTGGCTGAATTGTTGATTTGGCCATTGCTTGAATTGTGGGTGTTGAGATGTTGATGTTGGTATTGTCAACAGTAGTGTGTGATGAGGGTCTTGGTGCCCTTGTTAATGCTCAGGCTGACTCATAAATGTTGGAGTGGGGTCTGAAGTTGTGTCCATTGACTCCCTCCCCCTCCCAGGACCTGTCCAGGGTCCTTGGAATGTGGATAGTGCAGAGCCACTTGTGCTGCTCTACTGAGGCATGGAGTTGGTTGTTGTAGTTGTTGTGGGTGCTGGGGGTTCATGGTGGTGGTTGTAGAGAGAGAAGAGGCAACCTTTGCAAGTTGCTGTTGGTAATACATTGTAGGATTCTCAGGGTTGAAGTTAATCTCTTTGACCCAATTTGTGCCTACCATTTCTGATAGGCTGTGATTGGGGTCAAAGTTGCTGAACCTTCAACACCCCTTGCAGCTCCAGATACCTATCCAATGCCATGAGTTCTTTGCAGTGTTGTATTGGTTCCCAAGTGGTGTCTCCCAGACTCCACTGGACCTGAAATTCAATCTTACCATCATCAGTAAACTGATGGCCTATGATCTCTTTGATGAACCATTCATGCTTGTTGTCAAACCTGAAGTCATATGGCTTGGGCCATGATTGCTCCAGGAATAAGGTGTTGTCTGAGGCATGATATGGCCTCAGAAGGTTTATGTGAAACACTGGATGGATTTTCTGGCATAATAACACTGGAGGCAGTTCCAATTTGTAATTGGAAGTCTCTGGCTTTGATTCTAGGGCCTTGTAGGGTCCTATAAACTTTGGACAGAGTTTTCGAGCTCTGTCTTTTGGTAACAAGAGGTTCTGTGTAGAAAGGTAGACTAAGTCTCCTTTCTTGATATGAGGTTCTGGCCCTTGTTTTTTGTTGGCATTGTGGGTTTTCCAAACCCACAATTCTATTATTGCATTATGGGCAGCTGCTAAGTTTAGCAGCACTGCTTCTGCAAAGGTTTTTATCCCTTTGTGGACAGTTTTGGCATTGTGGCCATCCCAGATCATGGACAGTATATATCTGTAATTCAACTTGAATGGGGCATATTTTGTGGTGGCCAAGATGCTCAAGTTGATTGCAAACTCAGTTAATGGTGCTTTGTCAACCCAATTAGTTTGGTCATAGCATACCATTGCATGGAAGATCTGACTGATATTGTGATTCATTCACTTGGTCTGGCTGTCTGTTTGGGGATGAAAAGAAGTTGACATTAGGAGCTTGGCTCCTAATATCTTGTGAAGTTCTTTCCACCAGGTGGATGTGAATTTGGAGTCTCAATCACTCACAATTGAGCTCAGTAGTCCATGTAAGTGTATGATATCTCATATGTAAACCCATGACAGCTCCAATGCTGTCATTTTTGTGTGCACTGGTATTAAGTGCACCATGCTTGTCATTCAGCACATAACTACCCAGAGATAGTTAAAGCCTCTGGATTCTGGGAATGGACCAACAAAGTCCATCCCAATTGAGTCCCAGGGTTTGGTAGGAACCAGTAGAGAGTGTAGCTCTCCACTGGGTTTTGTGTTCAATGTCTTGGTTTGAGCACACATTTTGCAAGTTCCACAGAACTTGTGACAATCTTTTACCAATGAAGGCCACCAGTACCATCTGTGGACATACTCTGCCATTCACTGGTTGTCTAGGTGTCCCACAATTTCATGGGCCTTCATCAGTACCTGGGTTATGAGTCACCTGTCATTTGGAATACATATGACTCAGTCTCCTAGGGGAGTTTTCTTCATGATCACTCCTCGGTTATCCACAGAAAAGTCTCTATACTTCTCTGGGGATTGTTTGACTATACTCATTAATGAATCTGCATTGTAGCTGGTGACAACTTTGTCAATGAAGTCATCTCCAATGGTGAAATTGGTGGTGTTACCAGTTGCAGAGAGTGACTCACCAAGGGTTATTCCCTTGGTTTTGTGTTTTTGTGTCAAGCATTTTGCTTGGCCAACATCTGGTTCTACAGTGTGGAGGGCAGCTGCCTCTTGAAGCTCTTCAGCTTCAATATCTTGTTGTTTGTGCTTTTCTTGGAGTCTGGTGCTTTGCCTGACTCCTTTGTCATTCATGGCTGCCAGTCAATCTTGCAGATGTTGTATCTCTGCTCATCTTGGTGCTGGCAAATCATCTCCTTCAGGGTCAATATGAAAGTCAGCCTGTATGTACTCCCCACTGGGGTGCTCTTCCCCCCATCAATCACTCTCATAGTATTGTGAGAGACAGTTGGCAATCTTGTTGTGTTCTCCTTTGATGTAGGTTATGTCAAAGTCAAACCTCAACATATAGTCAAGCCATCATCATTGTCAGCTTGACAATTTTGATTGAGTTTTGAAAAACTCAAGTGCTTTATGATTGGTAATAATGTGGATTTGGTAACCCACCAGCTTATCCTCCCACTTCAGTAATGCTCTGAGGATAGCCAACATTTCAAGTTCATGCACAGCATAGTTCTGCTGTGCTGCAGAGAACTTTTTGGACATGAATCCTGCTGGGTGACAGTCCACCCAGCTGGGGCCTTGTCCATACATGGCACCAACACCAGTTTTCAAAGTGTCACAGATAACCCATATGGGTTCTCCATTCTTCAGATCTATCAGTCAGATCATGGGTGTTTTACAACAGATGCATTTGATCATATCAAAGCATCTCTGATGTAACTGTTGCCAGTGGAATAGTGTTCCATTCTGCATTATGGCCATTAATGGGCCAGTATATGCAGTTACATCCAGCAGAAAGTTGGACATGTAGTTAATGAGTCTGACAAATTTCTGCACATCATTATAGTTGTGAGGGATTCTCCACTTGCAGATCCAGGATAGTTTATTGGTATCAGGGTGGATACTGTTATTGTCTATGACATGGCCAAGACAGTCTACTCAGTCTGCATACAGTTCTACCTTCGACTCTTTGACATAGAGCTGTTGTTGGTGGAGTCAGTCTAATACAAGCCATAGATGCTGCTTGTGTTCCTCCACAGAGTTAGAAAATATAAATATATCATCCAGGTATACATGGATGAATATGCCGATGACATCTCTAAAAATAGCCATCATCAATCTTTGGAACATGGCAGGGGTGTTACAGTCCCCTTGCTGCATGATATTACTGACATAAGTTCCTGCAATGGTGGAGAAGGCCATCTTCTCCACATCCTCAGGTTAGACTCTAACCTGCTCATATGCATCAGCTAGGTCAATCTTAGAGCAATACCTCACTCTAGCCACATCTTCATGGATTACTTCTTGATCAGGTAAAGGAGTTACATCCTTTACCATGTTATCATTTCACTCCTTCACATCGATGACTGTATGCAGTCACCCATCCTTTTTGGGGATGCATAGCAAAGGGGCTGCTTGCATGACGTTGTGGGGTTCCCACCACCCTGCATCTATGTAATGGTTGAGTTTTGCATGGAACTCCTCCTGTAATGACCATGGGCATCTGGGCAAGTGATAGTTATATCACTTGTTCTCCTCAATGAGGTGAATCTCATGATTCACCTCTCGAAATGGGGGTAGGTGAGATGGTGTTCCCTGCATCATATCATGGTAGTCATACATCAACTGCTGCTTAATCTGTAGTATTTTGTACTGGTTCTGATCACCCGAATTATTGGGTGGTCTCTTTGTTTTGAATTGAGCATGTGTGTCCTCAATTCATTTTATGCAGTCATCTTCCATTGGTAGATGGACAACTGTCATACTACAGATATAGTCCCTGAGAGACCACTTGGGGTATCTTATCCTGGTGAATTCTTCTGTGTGGACAATATCATCCACACTGCTTGGGGTGTATCCTGTTACGTAGAGACAGTTTCTACACGTCATCTCAGTGTGGAGAGATACTGTCCTAAGACACCCCGACACTATTAAGCTCCTGAAGCGGAACGCCCGTCCGTTCTCTGGAGAGAACTAGAGGCTGGTCGGAAATCTCGCAGGGACTGCCTAGGGAGAGATACGACTTGTAAGGTCGCAGGCTACTCTGTAGGTTTAGCTGTTATGCCAGTTATCCTGTCGAGGCAGGTAGAGCTCTCACGCAGCAAGAAGATAAAGTGGAAGACAGTCCTCGCTATTCTCGTGCTATGTACAAATGATCGTAAAGCTAAGTTCTACTTACTTTACGAGCTATCTAAATATGAGGGCGATTGCTACTCTACATGTCCTTAAGGAGAATCTTCGTAGTTACTTTGGTGCTCTAAGTATAGAAGACCGAGCCCGAGGTAAGATGAGATCTACAGAAGGCAGGCTATTATTACATGTTGTATCACCAAGCCCGAGTGCTAAACATAGTGCTCCTTTGGAAGATCCGAGGTGAGGCCGAAGTTGGCAATGGAAGACGGGTCTAGGTGGATGCTTGGAGTCGGGAGGCAGGAAGGCGGTCAACAAACAGTGACATGGAGACGTGAGAGAGGCATAGACAGTGGCAGAAACAAGAGGAGTGTAACATATCCTGTAGATGGTGGGTGTCCATCTGCAGGTCATTTCATTGACTAGATGCCTGATACCATGGTGTTCCATTCATCAGGCATCTGTGGGTCATAGTACCAGTCATACATTGCCTTGACAACCAGTGTTTCAATGAGTCATTTGTGGACTGGTGGTCCTCACTTTTGATGAGCTAGTAACTTGTCTTCGACTGAGACGATGGGGTGGAATTTAGGTTCACTTGTGTATCATGGACAGGGGAGTTTCTCCCTGTAGTCTTCATTTTTTGTCCTTGAGGGGATCTCCTTGAGGATATGGGGATAATTGTGGGGGAGTTTTTCCCCAGTGTGTATTCCACTTGCTTCAGTGATGTCCTCTACTGTCACTCAATTTTTAATGGGCTTTTTGCCTCCATATAGTTGTGTTGACTGATGTTTATCAGTCAAACGATGGCAACAGAGCTGCATATCTGAATTGCCAATGGTGTTGGTAGCTGGAATGCTGACTCCACCAATGATAATGGCTCAGTTCTCGAAATCAAGCTTTACTTTATGCTGATGCATAAAGGGAGTTCTGATAATCATGTCATAGCAATCAAAGTTTGCTATGTCAAGGTATGATGAGGTTTTTATAGGCCTGACTGTTAATTCAATGGTTGTGCTGTACTTCACAGTGGATCTACTGCCAACTGTGCCCAGTTGGAGCATGTGCAGATCTTCTAGTTCACTGACTTTAATGTCAGCAATTTGAGCAAAGGCTGGGGTCATTCTGGAGGTCATACTCCCTGAGTCCCAGAGCATCCAGGCTTCAATGCTGTTAACACTAATATACAATGTGAGACATTGCTTCTCGCAAGGGACAATTTGTGGGCACAATATTTTTCCTTTATTGGTTTGAAGAGTGACTCTTCAAACCTGTTGATTTCAAGGCTCATCTTCCTTGGGGTAATTGGTGAGCACATTTATTTTGCTCTCTGTGGAAGTATCATTGATACTTGTGAGGAAGTTCATGTCCTCACTATCAGATCCATAGTCAGACTCAATGATGGTTACTTCAGTGTACCCATCTTCTGAGGCTTGTGTTGATGCATGATCTTTGTCAATGTCATCCTCCTCTTCTTCATAATCAGGCCAGTCATCTTCTGCCTGATCATTGTCTTCTTCTCCTGTGTGTGATACTCCATCTTCAGGTATCACTGTATGAGCTGCTCGAATCTGTGAGGGTTTACCCTTCAAAGGGCACTTGTCTGAGCTAGCATAATGGTTACTGCCACAGCAATAACATTTTATGGCATTGGTAGGTTTATTGGCATTGTGGTCCAGTGGTTTACTGGGCCACCTCATGCCATGGTGGTTGCTCAACTTGTAATCTGGTTGAGCTGTTTTGTTTTTTGAGTCATGTGAGAGTTGCTGTAACTCTTGAATGTGCATTTGTTTTCACCCATTTGCTATCTTCTTGGGTACAAATGCTGTTCAAGATCTAGATTGATCTCAAATCAGTACCAGATGATTATTATGCATCAGGGGATCTACTCCCCTATTATTCAGATGAAGAGCCTGACGGTAGTATGATGTCAGTTTCCATCAGCTTTCATATGAGACTGCATAGGGAAGGAACTCATCTAATGAGTTCACTTCAGGGGACAGACCTCAATAGAATAGCAGGTCTGTCCTCATGTCCTCAGGTATTCCTTCCAGGAATAACTCAATGAGGGTGTAATCATCAAGGTGCACAGTCATGCACTGTGCATTATCTATGATGGAGTCATAGTATCCTTGCACTCCAATGTGAGGGTTATAATGGACTTGTTTGAGTCCTTCTCTCACTTCATGCATGGATGTAGGTAGCATGAAGTGATTGTACAGAGTGAGGATTGCTTCCTCAAAAGTCCAATTGAACTTGGTTCGATTTACATTTATAACATGCTGAATGATCATTCATTTGGCCTCTCCAGCTAGGTGGTAAGGTAGGGTATACAGGTGCAGCCTGTCCCTTGCATGATCCATTCCACCTAGACCTTTTAATGCAAGGTCTAGGCAGAGTGCAGATATGAAGTTTTTAAGGTCACTAAACCTTGGACTCCCACTGTAAGGCTCCAGGCCTTTCTTGATGGGGGGTTTCCTGTTTCCAGGCCTGTACCCCTCTGGGAATTCAAAGGGTTGTGAGAGGTACTCTCAGATAGTTGCACTCAATTGATCATGCATTAGTCATGTGTGGTTGTGAATGGTGTTCACAACACCTGGAGACCCAAAGGTTGGTGGTACATCTCTGATGAGGGAATATCCTCACCTTGGTCTTTCAGGGGGTTGATATAGTTCCTCCCCTTCATTGGATCCATCCTCTTGATGACTTCCACAACCAGTTGGTGGTTATGGTACTGCTGGAGGATATACTAGAGGAGTGGCTGGGGCTGCTCCTCTTAGTGCAGCTGTGTGTGCCACAGGTGGTGGTAATGATGGTCATCAAGGATGCAAGGCTCCTCACCTTAGGTCATTATCATCCAAGGCATCCCTGTCTACAGGGGTTGTTCCAATGAATTGGATGCCTTGGTCTGGGATTTTTGACCTTCCATACAGTTGAATATCTTCATTCCACATCCACTGGAGTGCCACTTGATCACTCCAGTATTCTGCATGTTCTATACTGGGCTTGGATAGCCCAGTTTCAAGCTGCTTTTCTCTCTCACCCCCACTTGGGTTAAGGTCAATTTTAACAGAGTGCTTTTCTGAACTCTGTATAGGTCTTGGTTGAGCGATAGGAGCATTGGGGATTGCCCTATTGAGGGCAGTTAGCACTTATATTTGGCTTTCTAGATGATGAGAGTATTTGTCATTGTTTTTGCCAATGTTTCAAGGGGTAAACAGCTTGTCCAAGGCTTGTTGGGTTGAGTATGTTGTGATACTCAACTCTGAAGGGGTTGGGTCTGCAGAGGATGATGTTCCTCTGATCAGTGCTTTTCCTTTGTCAAGGGTGCCACCATATGTCATCATAGGGTCGGCATCAGATGGTGAATCTACCTGTGAAAGAGGGTTGTACAGGTGCTCATCACTGTGTCATCCATTTGTTTTCTTGATCAAGCCATAGGCATGGCTCAATAGATTTCATTCATGGGGGTTTCAGGTTGTTCCCCTTTATGTTGCTTTACTGCCTTATACAGTGAGGCAAGTCATTTAATTGTTTTACATAGGAGATTCTTATACATCTCTGATGTAGGGTCTATTGGTATATCTGTCAAGCTCTTAAACAGCTCAATGGTATATTCTTCTGCATGGAATCACAGTTCTGCCCTTCTTACAGGGCTTTTGACATGATTCACATCAAAAATGAGGGAAATTCTTTCTTCGAGTGTATATAATTCACTCAATATTGCAGTGTTAAACTTGGGCGATGGTGCCCTGTCAAGCAATGATGGTTGCTTGCTCTCCTCTTCTATTGGTGGCAGAGTATGTGAGTTGCTTCTAGCTGCAGTGTTAGATCCCATAGTCAGATTCTCTGTGTTATGTTGACTATTGTCGATGGGTTCTAATTTAAATAGTCTGGAGTGGGAATAATTTCCCTTTCCTCCATTATTGTCAGTGTGGCTACTACCACTAGGTGGTGAATCTGATGTGTTATCACATTGAAGCTTGTTGGGTATTGTCATTCTTGGTTGCCATGTGTACATGGTGTTTAGGTGTTATAGGGCATTTTGCTTGTGCATTAGTCCACTTGGTGAACTAAAAAAATGTAAAGCTTCAGGCTTTATGGTTGGAAGACCTCACACTCATGCCAAATAGTTCAAACCCATATATTGGCAGACTACATGGCACAAGCAAAGGTCAGTTGTCCCTGACAACTGAAGTGCCCTAATAAACAGTAGGTACAAATATATGATGGAGTGATGGGTAAACAAGAATGGTATCAAAATATAATACAGTGACATGGGTTACTTGATTTTCAAATTAAGTGTAAGGGCACACCCTTACACAGAGACTGCAGATAAGGTCAATCATCTTGACTGACATCACCCATAAGCAGAACTTGACATCCTACTTATATACAGGCTCTCCAAAAGAACAAGAACAATTACAAGGCAATGTTTTGGAAGGCAAAGGCACTAGGAGAACAAGGTTTCTTCAAGAAAGCTAGTAAGCACAACACCTTCCTTTCCCAGTAACCACCACCATCATTTCTTTGGAGGTGCATAGTGCTGGTTTCTCTAGTCATGGCTCATTGAAAGAAGTCTCCTTTAACCCATTACTCTTTCCAGGAAGTCCCAGAGACTCCTGAACATGTCACATGATACCAACTAGGTATGCTACTCATCAAGCATCAATTCCCATTTGGTCTCTCCCCCAATAACAATCTCTGCTCTTCTGAGGGCAAAGTTCACATTCAAGACACAAGATATAACCAATACATCATTTTCAAGTTGAAGAAACCTGAACTGACAACCCCTTCTCCCTCATCTTCCTCCAGACATGCTACTGGATCTTTCCAGAGTAGGTCCTCTTCTGACATGGAGTTAGGCCTCCCTGTCTCACCTCCTTTTGAGCACATGACTCCTAGAGCTGCTCCCTCCACTCTTCCATCTGATTCTGCCTCCAACAAGGTCAACAATGATGAGGAAGAAACCACTATATTGGGCATTCTCATAGATATGTCCCAATCCATTAGTGAGAACAAGGATCCTGACCCACCAGCCAATTCCTGCCTTTTTGCTGCCCTCTGTGACTTCATATTCACACTGGAATCCAGAAATTTATTTGTCAACTGCACTCCACCATTGGCCTAGTATGTCCCCCCCCAGCAGACAGTATTACTGCTCTACTAATTGAGGCATGCAAACCACATGCCCAACACATACCATCCCATGGAACAGCTGACTCAGCAATGGCAGATGCTTATCCAGTGCCTGCCTTTCAACCCTTGACCCAGGCTCTAGTGCCTTCTCAGCCTCCTGTGACTCCTGTTTCATATGATAGGCCTAGACCTCCCTCATGTGCCCCTCTACCCCCATGTGACAGGCCCAGACCTTCCTCATGTGACATCAAGACTGGCCCATCTGGCCCCAATCCCTCCACATAGTGCAAGCTGTACTTTGCCATCCAGGGCCCTACCCAGCAGCAATTCTTCTTAGATGCCAGCACTAGTGACCTAGCTAGTGCTCATGTCTCTCTTCAATCTTTAATTGCCCTGCTTCTACTACTCCAAACCATTCTCCAAAGCCAAATGAAACTACTATGCATCAGAGCAAAAGTTCCTTGCTATTATCCAAGCCTTACAGGAATGGCATCATTACATTGATGGATCATTCTACAAGACCACAATATGGATGGATCACAACAACATCATCCATTGGGCCAAACCACCAAAGCTCTCAAGATGAACTATTTGATGGTCTGCTACAATTAGTGCCCATAAAATCAAGATTCACCACATTTCTGGACCTAAGAACTGTACCACTAATGCTTTGTCCAGAAGACCAGACTATGCCTCAGCCAGTAAGGACACAGAACTCAAAACTACTAAAGTGGCCATTCCACT
>JAEUWQ010001835.1:0-37068 GCA_018524765.1 Podaxis sp. AQ799166 | reverse complement strand
AAGAGTGCCCCCTTCCAGCAGCAGTGGCAGACCCAAATGACCCCAATCCTGAACCACACATTTCCCTTGATTGCAAACATTGCATTTTGTATTGTGGGGTGGCAATGGACTCTCTATGGCATTTGGAGGCGGTTCAGCAATGGCTCTGGCATGTCGAGGGGCAAATGCAAGAGAGATGGCATGTGACGATGTGGCATGCCTCAGGCTTCAATCAGTTATTCGAGCAAGCTGTGAGCAAGGAGGAAGAAGATAGTTCATGAGGGTACAAGGCGACAGGCACCTCAGCAGCACCCTCAGCATCCCTTGCCACCAATCCTTTGGCACCATTGCCATCCTCTGCTGCCAGAGCTCCTATCATGAACAAATGCCCAAATCAAAAACCCAGCAAAGGTCGTAAGGTGTCCAAGCATGATCTTATCACATTCATCCACGAACATGCTGAAGCCGAGTGGGATTGCTTGTCTCAGCACCCAGTACTAAAGTGGACTTGGGGGATAGATCTCATGGAAGCAGATCTTGTGGACATGATCAGGGCAGGTGACTGAAACTATGTACTCCCCCACACAGGCTACGACAGCTCTTTACCTTGGGGGAGGTTCTCTGGCCAAAATTCTGAATCTGCAGTTGGTAACACGACCACACAGGCCACACCAGCCCCTTATTCACCCCTTCAAGATCCCCCTCATTTCCAAGACCTTCCATCTTCTGATATTCCCAAGCATTTTCACCTCCAACCCCTTTGTCATTATGCTACATCTCCACTTGGCTGGTTCCCTCCATCGGCATCTCCTTTCCCTTTTGACGCTGGCACTGCCATCCCTGCTGGTGCAGCCCATGGTGCCAGTGGCCATGGCCTTCTGCCCAGCTCTCATCCCAGTGACCACGCAAGCATCAGCTCAGACATAAACTCCCCTATTTTGCCTTCTGCCATGCTCGCTGCTCTCCAGGCTTTGGTTGGAAGCCCATCCTTACCCAGCTCACCATCTCCTCCGCTAACTTTTGCCACAATCAACGCCATAGCCAGCACTTCTTTGGGTCAAGCTACCTCCAGCCCCTCATCAGCCCCTGCCAGTTCCAGCAGCTCGTCAGACCGTGCCAGTTCCACCAGTGCCATATCCGTGCCATCTGCCACTGGTGTTCACCAGGTGTTGCTGGCCATGTCCTCTGATGAAAATGACTCTGCTGGAGGGGCAAGTTGTGACAAATCAGATGCCAGTGAGTTTATTAGTGCCAGTCATTGCTCTTTTTCCAAACTCACACTCCCATTCACAGATGGCAACCAATCTGATATATCTCCCACAGACGTTCATACTGCATTGCTTGCTATGCTCGAGTCGGACAATGAAAACACTCTGGCCACCTCTGGCACCTCTCTGGCACCACAACCCTACACTGTGGCAGACTTTGAGGCATACCTGGGGCCTGATGATTATTTACAAAATACGGAATAATGTATGAAGTATTTGATAATGCCCATTTCTTTTGGTATATTTAATTTGCTAAATGAACGAAGCATGCAATTCCCCATACCTCTGTATCTGGTGCAAGTTGGAAACTGTGCCGTTCCATCTGCTGAACCATTGCTGGTTGTACTAGATGCACCTGTATGGATCAATTATACTGATGCTGATTTCATTTTGTTATTGTACACATATCATTCCAGGACCCAGTAGATCCACGCTAATGCCTACTCTAACTGCTTCTCAGTTTCGCTGGCACCCTGAGGTCCATGCAGTGCTGGCATTGTGCACTGTGGAGCTGGTGGCAGCATGCTAGATACATGAACTGCCAATATTGTACACTGCTGAGCCAGTGGCAGGGGTCCCACTTGGTGAGGAGCTGGGCTTTCACTGCCCCAGGCCTGGGCCTGCTGTGACCATCTGAGTCGTTACATTGTATGCACCCACTGGTCTGAGTCACTCAATACAATGTAGGTTGACTACCTGCACTTGATGAGTTCCATCATTCTATGGGATCCTGGATGGCCAATGTCAGGTGGGTCATGGTACCTTTTCAGGATTTTGCTCCATAGGTCTTTGTAGTTCAGCATATAGATCTTGCATCAGCAAAAAGGCTAAAATTAAATATACCAAAAACAGTCAATATATACATTAAAATGTACTAAATACTACAAAAGGCCATGTTTCTGGAAGGTATTTTGCATAGTACAAAAGGATTTGGGACCATACAATCATTTCAGGGTATGTAAGGACAGCCAACATACTGGATGTATGTATACATGTAAATTATCATAAAAAAGCAATAATGAGAGACACCAAAAATTAACCAGCCTAGAGTTTGAACCAAGGACCTACTAGAATGGTATTACACTACTTAGCCATTTGAGAGAATGCCCCCCAACTAGTTGGTTAGACTGGGATTTGAACTAAGAACCTCTTGGAAGAATCATGGCACTCATCCAGTTGAGCCATCATACCTTGCTAAGCACTATGCTGTGATTGAATATGACCTATTTGCTGTTGGGACAGACACATTTCAAAGCTCTTCAAAATTTATGAATGTAGACTCAATTGATAGATCTCATTGAGAGCATCCTCAAGAAAGTTCACTCTTGAAAAACCATCAAGCCATTGGCTTGAAAAATGCAATTTATTTTCCAGCCCAGACTAAAGTGCTTAGGAAAAATCTGAAAAAAATCATTTTTCAGCTTATTTCACCAGTCTGAGTCTTCTTTCACAGTATCTGATAATTCTCTTAAGCTGTTTTTGAAGTAAAAAGTTAGCAGTACTTGCTTCTTCTTATCTATATATCCTTAAAATATGATTGCATTTGATATATTTCAAGCAAAATCTTTGTGTGTGATAGGAAAGGCAATAAAAGGTTTTGTAAACAATGCTATACCCTCAAAAGGCTTTGTATGTGATAAGAAAGGCAATATAAGATTTTGTAAATGATGTTATACCTTCAAAAAGTTTATATGTCATTTTTTACTCAATTGAATGTTTGTCCAGCTGTTATAGTCCATCTTATTCTTTAGATGAATTATATAAATCAACATGTAATCATCACTGGTTCAAGAAATACACCCCAGCTTGCATTCCCATTTGTTTAGCTGATAATTCAGTTGCTTTTTCAGTCAGAGTGGGCTCAGTTGTGTTTCAACCAGTTTTAGAGAGCAGAGAGGCAAGGGAAGTCAAGTTTTCAAGGGTTTTACATGTCCCAGCACTCCAAAGCAATCTACTATCATATTTATATCTCACCTGACACTCTGGCTTCAATATTATCATTGATTCAACCTCTATGACCTTCTCTCATAGTGGAAAGACACTTTTCAAGGCTACAATTTGCTCTACAAACTCCACTTTGCTAAATGGCAACACTATCCCCTCTGAGAATGCTTTTTACATCTCCACCTTGCCTATAGACCTTTTCCTGTGGCATAGATGCTTTGCACACCACAATTATGCTGATGTGAAGAAGATGATCACTCAGAACCTCATTACAGGCCTCAAACTCAAGTCTGAAGTGTCCCCTGACCCCATCTGTGAGCCCTGCCTTGTAGGAAAGATGCATGCTCATCCATTCCCTCCCTCTAACAACCACAATCACTCTCCACTTGAGTTAGTGCACTCAGACCTCCATGGACCACTCCCAGTCACTACCCATCAAGGCTATAAGTCCTGGATCATGTTTATAGATGATTCTATATGTTTCCAAGCTGCCTACCTCCTCAGAGCCAAGTCAGAAGCCTTTGAAGTGTTCAAGACCTATAAAGCTTGGGCTGAGAACTAGCTAGGGGTCAAAATTCACACTCTACAGGATGATAAAGGCAGAGAATACATGTCTAAAGTGTTCCTAAGGTTCACAGAGCAGTCTGACATTGAGAGGAGGCATTCTGTTTGAAACAGGCCTCAGCAGAATGGTCTGGCTGAGAGGGCTAACAGAGCTATGGGTGAAAGGATTACAGCTATGCTTTCTGAGTCCAGTTTACTAGCTCCCTTTTGGGAAGAGTGCCTTGCCTCTATGATCCATGTATGGAATAGACTCCCTACTTCATCCCTACCAGGTACTACACCCTTTGGAGTGTTCTACAAGCAAAAACTAGATGTTTCTCACCTCAGAGTGTGGGGATGCACTGCCTATGTACATATACAGTGAGATAAATGTACCTCTCTGCAGCCTCACTTCAAAAAATGTGTTTTTATCAGTTATCCTAGTGGCTACAAGGGCTGGAAGTTCTATAACCCAACCACCAGACAGACTAGGATCTCAGAACAAGTAGATTTCAATAAAAGGTACTTCCCTGGTCTCTCTAGAGTGAAAATGAACACTATACCTTTGCTTGCTGGCCCTCCACCTTCCCCTGACACCTCTACATCTCCTATCTCTTCCCCTTCACTCTCTCAGCTTTTCAAGACTGTCCTACCTCTAGCAGATGAGGGGGATAATGTAGAGCATTGTTTAGAGCCCTCTAGAGGCACTCCAGTTGCTCCAGAGCCTCCCTAGACTCCAAAAGACACTCCTGGTCCTCTGCAAGAGGATAGGGATGAATTGGACTGCATTTCAGTAGCATCTTGGCAGCATTTCAGCACTCCAGCATCATTTGAGCCTACTGAAGCTTCTGAGCCTCCTGCAACACCAGGAAGTGCTCCAAATGCCTCAGGAAGCAAGGAGGATGATCTAGACTGCATTTCAACTGCATCTCAGCAGCATCTCAGCACACTAGCACCTCCTGAGCCTCTTAGAACACCTCTAAGTGCTCCTCCACCAAATCAGCCTCCACACCTCCCCAGACATTCAAATTGTGTCTGGAGACTGCCAGGAGAGTAGTGGAAGGTTAGGGCACCTGTCCTGCCTGGAGGAAGCAATGAGTGCAATGATGA
The DNA here is from genome assembly GCA_018524765.1 of Podaxis sp. AQ799166. NCBI lineage: Eukaryota > Fungi > Basidiomycota > Agaricomycetes > Agaricales > Agaricaceae > Podaxis > Podaxis sp. AQ799166. The sequence goes on along the minus strand of JAEUWQ010001835.1, from coordinate 32,224 downwards.
AGCCAGATTTCACACAGATAGTAACTTTGCTGAGGTGGAGTTTGTCAGAAGCATTTCTGGGCCTGATCCTTGCACCTATAAGGTTGCTATAAGGTCCCCTGATGCCCCTCAATGGGTAGAAGCTTGTGACAATGAGATCTTCTCCCTGGAGTCTAATAACACCTGGGAAATTGTTGAATTGCCTCTTGGTAAGAAAGTGGTTGACTCTGGCTGGGTTTTCAAGGTCAAGCACAATTCTGATGGCTCTGTAGAATGCTACAAGGCTTGTTTAGTTGCTAAAGGCTACTCCCAATGTCCTGGCTATGACTACACCAAAGTTTTTGCCCCTACATTTCATTCTGCCTCTCTGAGACTCATTATAGCTCTAACAGCTAGAGAGGGCTTCCAACTTCACTCTGTGGATATCTCCTCAGCCTTCACCTATGGAGAGCTAGATGAGGAGATCTACATGAGACAGCCAGAGGGATATCACCAGGGAGGTCTAAATCATGTCTGTAGGCCCAAGAAATTGCTTTATGGCCTCAAACAGGCAGCTAGGCAGTGGAACAAGAAGCTTCACAGTGTTATGATGTCCATGGGGTACTCTAGACTCCATTCCAACAACTCCCTCTACATCTATTCCAAGAGAAATGTCAAGGTCATTGTCCCAGTCTTCATTGATGATATCACCCTTGTCTCAAAGGACCAGCCAGCCATGGACTCAGCAGTGAGGGAGCTCTCTAAGCACTTCAAACTCTGAGATCTGGGAGCTACCAGCTGGTTATTGGCTGTAAAAGTGGATCAAGATGTCCAGAACTGCTCTATTTCACTCTCCCAGTCCCAGTACATCAAGGAATTGCTTGAATAGTTCAAAATGCAACACTGTCAAGACTCCCTTACCACCTGGACTTGAGCTCTCAGCTGACCTATCCACTCCCAAGGACAAGAAGACATGAAATCCATTCCTTACCTCTCTGCTGTGGGTTTCCTGCAGTATCTAGCCACCATGACACATCCAGACATCACTTATGCTATCTCCTACCTCAGGAGGTTCAATCATAACCCATCTCTAAGGCATTGGGCAGCTATAAAGCATTTATTTCACTATCTCAAGGGCACCATGGGATACAAGCTTGTCTACAAGGGAAACAATGGTGAAGAGCTCTTCCAGATGTTCTCTAATGCCTCCTATGGCTCTTGTAAGGCCACAGGATGTGCTACAGGTGGATATGTAACTCTAGTGAGTGATGGAGCTATAGGATAGTGCTTTAAGTGACAGCCTTTTGTCATGCTTTCTAGCACTGAGGCTGAGTATGTGGCTGCTGTTGAAGGAGGCAAGGAGATCATGTGGATGAGGAACATTCTGACAGAGTTTGGCTATTCCCCTTCCCTTGCATCTGTTAGAATAAACAGGAATGTCATTAGATGTTGCCTGAGTAGCACTGGATGGCTTAGAGCAGGTATTGCAAAAGCAAAAGCCATAGTATTCAAGGTGTAACTCAACAAGGAATTGACTTGTCAAGTGCATGACTTTATATTATATGAGGTATCTATTTATAAATGGACCCAGGTAACTCCAGATAGATGGAAGCTATTAGAACATCAAAGTTGATAGAACATCTGGTAGATAAATAGAATGATGACATCATGAAAGGGCTTAGACCCAAAATCATCTGATTACTCACTTCTGACATACCCCCCTAATCTGATGATTGAGGGAGAGTTAAGTTGACTTGCCTTGACAGTGGCATTTGTCTCAGGTAGATTTGGTGGCTCACCTATGCAGTTCTGTTGAGTCAGCTACAAGCTGAGTGAGATCAATAGGCAGTGGCTGAGGCAGGAGATAAGGATTGCTGAAATGATAAAGAGGGGGAGGTCCTGTGGATAGTGCTGACATAGCCATGTAGGTGTGTGCTTCTCAGGCAGTCTGGTTGTTCTGTGCTACCCTCTTCCTCATAGCAGCAGGGTTGATGGTATGACACTCAGTGACATCATGACCATGGGCATGGCACTTGGAGCATTTGGATGCTTGCTGAGTAGTGTAATACTGGCCTGTGCTTGGTGTGACAGTAGCACATGCAGCAGAGGCAATAGAAGGAGTGGCAGGGGGAGTAAGGTCCTCAAGGCACTCTGTGAGTTGAATGGATAGAAGGTGTATCACATTGAGGAGAGATGTGGTAATTGCTATGACCCAGTCTAGGATTGCACTGGTTAAGGTACTGGACAGTCATGGATGTGATTACAGATGCTCTCTAGAGCCTGATCTGCAATGTCAGCAATGGTGGCATCAGTAGTGGTAGAAGGCATAGCAGAGATAGGTAACTTGGTTGAGTTATGCAGGAACTGTTAGGATGGTCCTTATCACCAGTCACCTATGCTTAAGCTAGAGGGCAGCTATCTCACTAGATGGTTTGTAGAGGTGCTAGGATCTAGCAAGAAGGATCATGATAAGAAGGTAGCAAGGCAAGTGTTCAGTTAAGCACATTTAAGAGGTCAAACATCTATTAGTCAAGAGTATGACCAATAGAGTGTTTACTACTACACTGATCATGAACTAACATCAATCCTAAAAGTAAGAGTGAAGACACAAGTACAATTTGAGACTTAAGAATATAGGAAGCTTGCACTTCCAGTACATGAGTGGCTATTCAAGCTCTACTTCTAAAGTCCTAAAGAGGTAGCTATGATGAAGTAGTGCTGCATGTCTGAGAGTCAATAGAAGCATAACTATGGAGTGGAGAAACACAAGAATAGAGACTAAGACAAAGATGAAAACAGAGACAAGAAAGGAAACTAACTATATATAGAAATAGTTCAAGTCTGAGTTCAGTCAAGATACAGGAATGTGAGGTGAAGAGTCTGTGACAGTAGAGATAAGAAAGAGAGAAACTGTTTACTGAGTCATACTACAAGTCCATATTGGGGTGGAAACATCCATTGGTGGAATTGGAAGAGTAGGAGGTTGGAGATGAGGTGGAGCTGGGAATGGTGAAGCTCCTGATGAGAGGTGAGTCAGAGGAATCTGACTCATGCATTGGACTGTGACACAGTGATGAGGATGATGATGATGACAATGAGATGTCTGCAGTGATGTATGGAGGTGGGTATGGTGGAGGATCTACAGTGGGTTCTTCAGCATTTGACTCACCAATGCCTGGGACATTGGAGTCAATACTATACAGGGGTGGAAGCTGTGTGTGACAGGGAGGAATGGCTGGAGGGTCATTAGAGTTAGGATCAACATGATAGACTTTTACTTCTCAGAAGTAAAGTCCATGGGTGACTTCATACTTGATGATGTGAGGGATGACCTCAGGTAGATACATCATATAGGGGTGGAGGAAGATGATTGGTTCTCCTGCATAAGGAATCATTTTCCAACTATGTGCCCAGGCTGAATTGAAGTTGTTGTAGATTGTCTGAATGTATAACCCATCAGGATTGAAGATGTGAGTGAAGGGAGCATTTTCCCAAGCAATGTGGAGTATCTCTGTCATCATGCAGTTGGTAGAATAGAATATGGGTTCAGGTGTCAGCCAGTCTTCTGAGAATAGTGATGCATGGCTGGGAAGGCAGTGATTGGCAAAGGCTTCATTGTGGTAGTGAGCTGGGTCTTCAGCTGGTATACCCATATCTTGGGTGGTATGGCAAGAAGCATTGGGAAGTCCAAGTTCATGGACTAAGGCATGATAAATAACAATGCAGCAAGAGGTGCTAGGTGGATTCATAACATTATCCCCTTTGTTATTAGCAAGTTCCATCTTGCTATTATTATCAGAGACTGGTGTCAGGTGGGGAGTAGGTGGTTTATGATCTTCTGCTTCCAGCATTGGAGAAGGGAGATTTGTGATGTCTGTCAGCTGTGTGAATGCATTCAGATTCTCATGACTGTCTCACCAGATGAGGGAGTGAATGTGCACAGGAGCTCTGCCAAGTAGGCTGTGTTGATCTCTGATAGAGGTGGGGGAGGCCAAAGGTATAGGAGTTGGGGCATGTGGTCTGCCTGTTTCTGGTGATGAGGTTGTTGGCAATGGCAGAGATGGTAACATCAATGGATTGGTGCAGTTGTACACTTGATGGACTTGGGCTTTGGGCATGGTGGGGAAGGTAGGGGGTTCCATTATAGTCCCTAGCTCATAAAGGTGGTCAGGAGAGGTCATGTCCTCTACATTGATCAGTATGTGGATACTACCAGTATTGATTGGTCCCTTGTGGAAAAGTGCATGTAGGGTGAAGTAGTGGAGGAGGTCAGGCTGGGAGTGGGTGCCTAGGAGTAGTGACAGGTCAGCTAGTAGGGCAGCAGTTGCCCATATTGGGAATGTGAGTTGGGGAGTCAGGATGTCATTGTACTCTTTGATGTGGAGCCACAGTGGTTTGCATCAGTAGATCATGACAATATAGCCTCAGTTCACAATGGAAGGCTAACATCTTGATGATGTCTAATGCTTCCCTGAATTGAAGGCATGAGATGTGGACTTGGAGTTGGGGGAGTCCTGGAATGTAAGGCATGAGTCTCATGTAGAGTTGAATCAGGTTGTGGTTGTTGATCTGTTCATTGGGGAGATCTGGATAGCAGAGGATTTGAAAAAGAGCTAATTTGGCTAAGTGAGTTGAGTCATAAACCAATTTTATCAATGAGAAATTTGGTGGAAGTGCTTGAGCTCTCAATGTCATGATGTAGTTGAGGGGTGATGTCATGGCTAATACAAGCAAGTCAGGCTGTCTCCATTGAGTGTGAAAGTCAAATGAGCACTTGAGCAGAATGCACAAGAGTAGCAATAGTTTCCCTGTAGACATTGCAGTTCTAAACCAGAAGTGGATTCCTTTGAAGAGAGGGGTCCTGGGTGATGGAGTTAACCCAGTCCAGAGATTCTTGGAGTTGAACAAGTTCAGAGTCAAGGTCAGATATTTCACCAGTGAGGGCAGGTAGTTAATCAGGGATCCAGTGTTGATTGGCCAGATGAACTCCTGGGTTCTGATGTGGGTTGAGTAGGCTGGGAGCAGGCAGGGTGGGTGTGAGATGAGGAAGGGCATGGCATCCTGCATGATTGTGGTCATCATGATGTGTTGTATGGCAAGGTGTTCTGTGATCACCTTCCTTTCTCAGTAACTACCACCTACATCTCAGTGGTTCAGTTGCTTGTAGTACAAGGAATACAGAAACTTATCCTAACTCAGTATGAAAGACTCTAAGGAGACTAGTGGCTTCCTTGGAGGTATGAAGAAGACTGCCAATAGCATTTGATCCAGCATTACTTGTCATTGGCACTCTAGTGCCAGCTTAGCACCTATGGCCACTCAACCTTGGGATCCTTCTGAAGGGCCATTTGTCCTCAACAACAATAGGGAAAGCTTCCTATGAAAACCACCTTCCCCTGCACCTTCCATTGGAGTCAAGTGCTCCTACTCTACAGATCAATCTCTCTCTAATCACTTGGAGAAGAGTATGAAATTCAAAGATGATGACAATGCTGCCTCAGTATCCTCAGTTGGGGAGAATGAGGATGAAGAAGAAGGCTCCCAGGGCCTTTCCACTCCCCACTCTATTCACTCTTCCATTGTGCCAGCTTGCAATGAACTTGAAATGTCTCCTGGGATAACCCCATCCTCTCACAGGGTCCTCTCTCCCTCTCAAGCCATCACAGCCTCACATGGCTTCATTCCACCTACTCCTGGGTCTGCCTGGGACAAATCCCAGCCCTCCAATCCTCTTCCTACTGTCCCTTTTTTCACCCCCATTTCTCTTCCCCCTGCTGCACAACCTCATGTTGATGCACAGCCAACTCATGGAACAGATTGGTCATCCATCTGTGAAACTCTTGGTGACACTCTTTTTAATATAGATATCACTAATATTAGTGACATTATGGGGCTTAATTGCCTTACTTCCCTTCTAAGTTTTGTCTCTTCCTATCTTGGGAACTGGGCTGAAAGTGGTGATCTTTCTTCATTTGAGGGTACTCCTCACCTCATTTGAATCCTCCAAACTATTGTGCACTCAGAACAATTGCACAACAAATCCATCCCTTATAATGGACATCAACTCAAATTGTACAATTTTGTTTCCATGCAATTCCCTCCATCCCACCCTTTCTCTCCTACACCCACTCCCATGTCTACTGGTCACTGTAACAATTGTTGGGCTGAAAAAGCACCAGCTGTGTCCTCTCCTCCCCCCAAAGACACTACTGGGCAGTCCCAGAGCTCTTCCATTTTTCCTTCTGACATCTTTGGGCAGTCCCAAGACTCAGACTCACAACTCACTCAGGACACAGCATGAGCAATCACCCTCTCTTGTCTCCTTCCAACCAATCTGGATAAACCAGGTGAGTCATCAGGCTCCAAAATTGATACTGAAATGCTCCCTCCCCCACCTACCACTATCACCACTCCTGGAGCCAATTCTGGAGCTCACAACTCCAGGAAAGGTGACTCTAACCCCAGTACATAGTCCACCATTGCTTGCAGATGAGTGCCTTGTAAACTGGTAGCTGCCCAACCTCAGTGTAAGCCTATCATCACTCCCACTTTTCCCCTACAGGCCCCTTCCAAATCTTCTCCCCCTACCCCTCCTCCCATCAATTATAAGACCTGCCCCAGGTCTAATGCTCCACCCCCCTCCACCCAGAGGTTGTCCTGCCAAGGCAGCCTCAAACTCTCCAATGAACCCTGAAGAGTTGCAAAAATATGCAGCCCTTCAAAATCAATTCCCTCACATGTCACCAATTGACATTATAAATTTCCTTAGGTCATCTGGAGATATTAAGTCTCCTCCACCTCCCCCCAAATCTTCTCCTTCAACTCACCCCTCCAACTCCCCAAGAGCCACTCAGGGCCCTTCCCACAAAAATATTGTCATTCCTTACAACAACATATTTAAACCCATCTACATTACCTCCCTTGACTTGGTGGTGCAAAACTGCAACAACACCCTCTATCAAAAGAGCTTTCTGCTCAAAGTCAAGTCAGCCAAGTCCAATGACCAGACTCTTTGGCTTATGACCAACCAAGTAGCAATGGATGAGGAGCTACTCATTGTCAAAAAAGGCATAGCTGACTCCAATCAGTCAGCCTTCACCACACCAGAAATGAGAGATGCCATCACCCCCTCCCTCCCCATGTCCAAGTTGTTCATCAAATTGATGAACCTCCCTTATTTCTATTCTGACAGAACACCTCACAATGCAGATGACTTCAAAGAAGTCATTGAATCTTCCCCATCCCTTCTCCCTTCTAACCCTTTATCAAAAAACTCACCATCCCACACAACTCTGAAGAAGAGGCCACCTTCCTATACTCAATTGGCATACATCTCCAACTCATCCCACCAGTCTTCCACTCCAGTAACAACATCAACTCATATGCAAGTGCAATGTCCCACATCATATTACAAGAATGGAACAACAATGCCAAGCTTGTCAAAATCTGCCCCAGGTCCAAACCATGGTGGACTCCTCAATGCTCTTTCACCCTCAGAGCATTCCAATCACATAAATCCAAAGCCAATCGGACCAAATTTTGCAGAACCACTTGACAGGCCAAGCATACATTCTTCAATAAGAAAATCAAGGACATTGCAGAAGAAGACTGTTGTACCTAGGACCTCATGTCCTGGATTGGCAAGAGAAACCTCCTTCCCTTCTAATCCATTTCCTTCAATGGAAAGAGTTGTGATGAGCTAGAAGACCTCTGGCACACTCTCAATTCTTCCTACAATTCCACTTCTAGCTGTCCAGTTGACCTTAGTGCCATCAACTCCATTGACATCCTACTGGAGTGCCCATGGAACCCTTTTTCTAGTGCTGAGCTCTTTGATGCCCTTAATCCATGCACCAATTCCTCTGCCCCAGGTCCTGACCATCTTTCTTGGACTCATGTCAAACACTTGATGTCCAATGATATCTTTTGTAACCATTTCCTTGTCTTTGCCTCCAAGTGTGTCAAATACTCTACCTGGCTGGAACACTTCAAAAACTCCACCTCTGTCATCATCCCCAAACCCAATAAACCTCACTACTCCACTCCAAAGATGTTCTGACCTATAGTCTTGCTCAACACACTGGGCAAACTTATTGAGAAAATGATTTCTGCTAGGATGCAGTTTGAAGCAGCACAACACAACCTTGTTCACCCCCTCCAGTTCAGCAGCATAAGTCAGCACTCTACCAAAGACACTGGTATTTATGTCACTCACATGGTCTGCACAGGCTGGAAGTGCAAACTCAAGATGAGTGTTATTGCCTTTGATGTTGCTCAATTCTTCCCTTCTATCAACCACTCTGTTTTCACCTCCACCCTCAAATGCCAAGGATTTAATGCTAATCTAGTATCCTTCTTTTCTCACTATTTAAAAGACTGTTTTACTACTTACTTGTGGAACAATAAGCTCCCTCCTAGGTTCCCCACCTCAGTCAGTGTCAGTCAAGGCTCCACCCTTTCCCCCATCCTTACTGCCCTCTCCCTCTCCCCATTCATGTACAAATTCTCTGACAACCCCTGTTGTAAGATTGTTTCTTTGTCAATGATGGACTTATTATAGTACAATCTGAGTCATTTACTACTAATTGTTGCCTTCTTTTGCAGGTATATAAATCATGTGAAGATTACCTCTGCTGCCTCAGTTTTGTCCTCAAAAGAGACAAAACTGAAGGCTTCCACTTCTCCAACTGTCCCTCCCACAATCCTAACCCTCCTATCCACATCAACAACTCCCTTATCATCCATTCTAAACCACACCTTCATTACCTTGGCTTCTGGTTTGACAGAGACCTCACCTTCAAGGAACACATCCAGTTTTACTCTACCAAGGCACTTTTCACTGTCTGCTGCATGCACATACTTGGCAATTCTGTCTGCAGTCTCTCCCCTCTCCACAAGAGACTCCTCTATTGCTCCTGCATTGTCCTGATCACAATCTATGGTTTCTGTTTATGGTTCAATTGCAATGCCAGACACTATGGGCTCATCAAGTCCCTTCAATGTATGCAAAGACAAGCTGCCTTGTGGATTACTGGTGCATTTTGCACCACCCCCTTGGGTGGGGTTGAGGCCATTGCTGGTCTCATCCCCATCCAACTTCATCTTTTCAAACTCACTAAACACTGCTCACTTTGTTTTCACACCCTCCCCTCCTCCCATCCTCTTAAACTCCTCACTCACAATGTCAACCCTTTAGATGTGTGGCACACCAAACAGCACTCAACAGCACTCAACTTCATCTTAGATGCCCAACTGGTCATGGACTGGTTTCAGCATCTTCACCCTAGCACCAAACCTAGCCAGCACCTGCTGGACTTGTATAGCAATCAAATTAAATTCATTGAGTGCCCTGACCCTTCGAAAGAAGGTGCAATGGCTATCCACATCACCAATGCCTCCTGTGCCCAAGACCTTTCTTTTTCTTCATCCATTTCCCTCTTTGTAGCTACTGATGGCTCTGTCCCTTCTAATTCCTCCCTCTCTGCCACTTCTGCCTTTTTAGTCTTTGGTTCTTCCTCTACAGATATCCTTTCTTCTTCAGTTCACCCTTGCAGTGAAGTTACCTCCTCTGACTCTGGATCATATGCTCTATGTCTTGGTCTTTTTTCATCCATTTCTCTAGCATCATCTCTCAATGTTTCTTCAATAGTAGTTTTCACAGACTCTATCTCTTCAGCTAAACTATTGTTTTTCTACAGACCTCACAGTGTGCATCAAGGCTCCATTGCAGTCATCCCTCTCCTTCATCAATGGCTCTCTTCTTCTCCCCTTAATCACATCCATTTCTGGTCAATCCCCTCGTCTGCCAACTGGTCCATCCACCACCAGGCACATGTCCTCACCAAATCCCTCTGTCTCCCCAACCCTTGACACCAGCCCATCCACACATCCATTGGGTTTGTTTGCAACCACTATACACAAAAATGCCTATCACTCTGGCAACAACACATGAACAACCTGTCTTATTGTGGCCACTCTTGGCTCCACCTCCTCAATCCTGCTGAGCAGCCCCTCCAACCCAAAGTATGCATGACAGCTTCTACTAGATCATCCAGTTCCTCAACCAGAACCCAGCAGCATTCTCTTTCACTGACCAGATCCAAGGACCAATAACTCAAGAAGAGTTCACCACCTGCCACCTCAACTGCAGAGAGCAACTTGCAAGAAATGGAGTCTCTGATGTTCCCTAAAGGTCTTTCTTTTCCTCTTTTGCCTCATAGCTAGCTCCCCACTCCTACACCCTCTTCCAATTCTGATCTCTCTCTCTCTTTTCTCTCTGTGCTTTGTTAAGTTAGGTTTTACTTTCTTTTCATCTCAGTTGCCTCTAGTGTAGCTCCCTTACTCCTACTCTCTTCCATTTCTTTTCCTCTCCTTCTCTCTTTTCCTCTCTTTAGTTTCAGTATTGGGACTGCTATCATGCATCCATTTGTAGTAGCTAGCTCTATTGCAATAAATGATGATTAAAAAAAAAAAAGGTGTTCTGTGATGGCATTTAGGCATTTGTTGAAGGTGGAGGGTGCTTTGATGAGAGACAGGATGCTGTTGGAGTTATCACCAGTGCTTGTAGTAGAGTTGGGAGGAAGTTGAGTAGCTTGCTGGGCTTCAGTTTGAGTGGTGGGTTCTTGGGTATTGGTAGTGAACATCTCCACTGGTTAGTGAAGTTTGTTCTTCCTTTTATAAGCATTGAGGATTTCCTGTGCATTGGAGAATGCAGGCTGTGGTTCCCATGTATTTTCAGAGTGTGGGTAGCCAGTCCACTTGACTAGGAATTTGAGGCAGTTGCACAGTCTTTGATGATTCAGGATGGCTTCTACTTTATAGTGCTCTTTGTCATTGCATAGTTCTGGCACAGGTTGTGGGCAGTGTTTGCTGTATAAGTTATTTTCAGTTACTGGGGTGAGAAGGGTGGCATGAAACATGGGGTGAATTCTCCATGTTTTGGGTAATTTCAGTTTGAAGTTAACTGCAGATATCTTCTTGATGATTTCAAATGGCCCTTCACATTTTGGGGCAAGTTTTCTGGATTTGACTTGCAATGGAAGGTTGCAGGTATCTAGCCATACTTGGTCTCCTACAGAGTAGGTGGGGAGTCAATAGTTGGCTGTGCACCTTGCCATAATTTGACAGGTGTGGTTATGTGCTTGGATAGCACATTGGCAGGCTTCTTGTCACAACTGCTCACATGTGTCTGCACTTACTTTCCCATACCTATCTGATGTCTGAAAATCTGATATCTGATGTTCTGATTTCATACAACTCCAATCCACTTGTTCCATTGATTTCCATCTATCCTGTTATCTGAACAGGCAGGTATGTGCACTCAGTTGCTCATGACCACTGCAGCAAGTGTTGTTCATTCACTTTTCCTTTATTGTCTCAGATCCTTTACCCTTGCCTTGGTCCATTTGTTCCTTGCTTCCATTCTACAATTTATTACATCCCAAACTGCCTCCTTTCCATTCTGCCTCTATACCTGTACCTTCCACATGCTTCCAGTTCCTGCTTTACCTCTGAAATGTTTTACCCATTTGTACTTGCCATTGTTCTCTGGTTATTTTCCTGTTCCCCATTTCTGGTTCTCAACATGTATTTAAGCATAGTAGTTTCCTGTATCTGTTTCCTCAGTCTGAATATCAACTTTGTTATCCTCCTCCTCCTCTGATCTGCTTGTCAGTCCTCTGGGTCATCTTCCAACCACTCCTGCTGCTCATCCACACTCTGTCCCTCATTCCTTCTGCCTCTGGGTTCCACCTCTGTCCAAATCAGACCAACACAATACTGGAAGGGCACAGCACATAAGCTGAGGCCAAGGTCCACTCCCTGACACCCTAGGTGCTTGTCTGGAATGTAACAGTATATTCAGACTCTGACTTCTGGTATTGCCATTTTTCTATGACTACCAGAACTATTACTTGTGCTACTGCTCATTCACAGAACATCACTATTCCCACTCATCTGCTTCCTTTGGGCACTTGTTGCTGTTCCTCTGCTGCTGCTTTTGGGTCCTCCACTCCCTGATTTCTTGCATCCTGCTCCAACTCTTGAACCCTTAGCACCATAACCAAAGAGCCACTCATGGACCAAGAGCCCAATGACTAGGAACTCACTGAATGCCAGTCCAAGGATGTCACAGAGTCCCAACCAGACAATAGAGAATCCTGTGTCCCTGATGATACTCAAGATGAGCTTGAGTACTATGACCTGCCCAATGACCTGAATCTGGCTGGCAATGCTGAAGGTCAAGAAGATGGTCAGGGTGGTGGTGGTCCTCCAGGTGATGACCCTGGTGACAGTGATGGTCCAAGTGATGATGATAGTGATAGCAAACCTGAAGCCCATGGTGCTCAGGAACCCTCCAAGGACAATGGTATGCATTTTATGAGAGTCATGGAGAGACTCACCCATGGTATTGAATCCAGTGTATACAACCAATCTGTTCCTCCTCTTCCCATCATGCATCCTGAAAAGATCCAGGCAAAGGAACCTGACACCTTTGACAGATCTAAGCCACACAAGCTTCCAGATTTCCTTTTCCAGTGTCACATCTATTTTAGGACAAATCCACAACTTTTCCAAACAGAAACCACAAAAGTTAATTTCACCATTTCTTATCTTTCCAGGTCAGCATGCCAGTGGTTCCAGACCATTCTGGACTCAGAGCCAGATTGGAATCAGATCCCATGGTACACCAACTGGAAACTCCTCTCCAATGAACTCAATCTCTATTTTGGTGCCATTGACCCCATCACTGAAGCTGCTGAGGAACTTGAAAACCTCACCATGGCTAATGGGTCATATATCTCCAAGTATAACATTGAGTTCACCTGTCCCACTGGTCTCCTCAAGTGGCCCAACTCCATCCTCTGTCATCACTACTACCATGGTCTTCCAGACTGAATCCAAGATGCCCTCATCTCACTTCTGAATGGCAAACCCACCTTCTATACTGACATGCATGCCACTGCAATGTGCATCAACAATTGCCACTGGGAATGCCAACACAAGAAGAGTTGGGCTGGTAACCAGTCTGCAGCATTCCACAACAAATAGGAGTCTCCACAGCATTCCTCCAACAAGGGCAAGGGCAAGAACTCACCTCTGACTGCCAAATCTGGCAACAGCAATAACTCCATGAACACGTCCCAGCAGTCCAGTAAAGGGTTCCACTCTGCCAAGTCCACTCCATCCACTAATCAGCCTTCATCTTCATCTTTGTCTTCATTTCCACCTAAATCACTCTCCAACAAGCTCAGAAAGGATGATAAGTTGACCCCCCAGGAACACCAGTGTTGCATCAACAACAAGCTATGTCTCTTCTGTGGCAAACTGGGTCATTGGGTCAACAACTGTCCTCAAAAATCTGCTAACAAGGCTAAAGCTCACAAGGCCAATATGGATGCCCCTCCCATTTTGGGTCCCCCTCTGGAGGGCTCAAAAAAATAGAGGGTGGTCCTCAGGACTCCACACAGACTGGGGGCTGCATTGATCTCCTCTGTGCACCAGGGAGTTTCCAGCTCAATGCATCCACTTTTTCTGACCCTAATGCTTTGTATTTCAAATTCACTTTGTCTCTATTTTCTTCTCCTTCTTCCAACTCTCCTTTCTTCATCACCACACTTGTTGACAGTGGTTCTACTCACTGTTTCATTGACTCTGGTTTAGTGTGCAAATTCAACATTCTGACTTTGTCTATTGCTCCAGTGGAACTTTGGTTGTTTGATGGCTCTTCAAATTCCTTTATCACTCAGTCCACTTCACTTCCTGTAACCTTTGATACCAGTGAATGTATGAACCTTGACCTGTATGTCACCCAGCTTGATTCTGCTTGTTTAGTGGTTCTAGGACACAACTGGCTCACCCACCACAATCCATTAATTGATTGGGTTTTGGGCTGTATCACTTTCCATGTCCCTGACAATGCAAATCTTGCACCTTCTGTTTCCATATGCACATCCTCTGCTTCCATGGAGTCACTTGCCACTGTTCTGGATCTGGCTTCATCTCTGACTCTGTTCTCCCACTCCACTCCCTTCTCTCCTGTGAAGCCTGACATCTGTCTCATCAATGCTGCAGCATTTATGTGTGCTTCATGTCTTCCAGGTCCATACCACTTTGTCCTTAATCTCCACTCCACTGCTGTTTCTGCTTCTGCTGCCTCCACTGTGGAGCCTGCTGATCTTTCCAATGTTCTCACTGAGTATCATGAATTTGCTGATGTTTTCAGCAAAGCCTGCACTGACTCCCTTCCTCTGCACTGTCCTTTTGACCTCAAGATCAATCTAGAGGAAGGTGCTTCTCCCCCAGTCAGAACAATTTATTCATTATCACAGGTCAAGCTGGAAGCACTCTGAGAGTTTACTGATGAACACTTGTCAACAAGCTTCATCCATCCCTCCACCTCTCCACATGGTGCCCCTGTTCTTTTTGTCAAGAAGAAGATGGATCCCTCTGACTTTGTGTTGATTTCTGAGGCCTCAACCATATCACCAAGAAGGATCATTACCTGCTTCCTCTCATTTCTGATCTCCTCAACTCACCCCACAAGGCCCACATTTATATGAAGATAGATCTCTACCACACTTATCATTTGGTCCATATCACTGAAGGTGATGAATGGAAGACTGCATTCCAAACCTGCTACAGCTTGTTTGAATAGCTCATCATGCCTTTTGGTCTTACCAACACTCCTGCTGCTTTCCAATGATTCATGAATAATATCTTCAAGGATTTGCTTGATGTGTGCATCACTATCTATTTGGATGACATCTTGATCTACTCCAACAACCTGTCCAAGCACCACAAGCATGTCTGGGAGGTCCTTAAACATCTTTGTGAAAATGGTCTTTATGCGCATGCTGATAAATGTGAGTTTGACTCCAATACAGTTGAATACCTTGGTTATATTCTATCTCCTGAAGGTCTCAAGATGTCTGAGGACAAGGTCAAGATCATCCAGGAGTGGCCTGAGCTGAAGAAGGTTAAAGACATCCAGTCCTTCCTTGGGTTTGCAAATTTCTACTGCTGTTTTGTCCATATGTACTCTGACATCATTGTTCTGCTTACCCATCTCACCCAGAAAGGTACTCCATGGAATTTCAGTGATGAAGCCCACAAATTGTTCAACACCCTCAAGGAAGCCTTCACCACTGCTCCAGTTCTCACTCATTGGATCTCTGACTCCCAAATCATTGTCAAGACTGATGCTTCTAACTATGCCTTAGCTGCAATTCTCTCCATCATCACTCTGGATGGCAATATACATCCTATAGTGTTCCACTCCTGCACATTCTCCACTTCCAAGCTCAATTATAACACCCATGACAAGGAACTCTTGGCAATCTTCAAAGCCTTCCACATTTGGTGACATTACCTCAAAGGCTCCACTCTTTCAATAGACATCATGGATCACAAGAACCTTGAATATTTTTGTACCACAAAGGTTTTGATCCAATGCCAAGCCTTGCTGGTCTGAATATCTTTCTCAATTCAACCTTGTCATCTGCTTCTGCCCTGGTTGCCTTGGAATAAAACTGGACACTTTGACTAGATGATGGGATGTCTACCCTAAAGGGGGGAATAGTGACTACTCAGTGGTCAATCTGCACAATTTCCAGCCCATATTCACCCAAGAACAGCTTGCTGCCTCTGTCCATGCTACCTACCTCTACACTCTGACCCTTCATGCTGCCATGGTCATGGATATGTTTAGACTCCATTCCGATATCTTCGCTGCTCTTCCTAATGACCCAATCACAGCTGGGCACCTTGCTAACCCTGAAGGACATTGGTCTGTAGATTCTGATGGCTTCTTATGACTTGATGACAGGATCTACATATCTGACTCTGACAACCTCTGCCTCTGTATCTTGCAGTACCACCATGACCATGCTCTAGCTGGTCATTTCAGCCAGAACAAAACCCTAGAACTGATCTGATGTGATTATATGTGGCCCAGTATCTGAGACTTCATCAAGGAGTTCTGCAAGAGTTGCATGACATGCATGTGATCCAAACCTCAACATCATCAGCCATATGGGAACCTCAAGCAGCTCCCAATCCCTGAATGCCTCTGGGACTCAATTTCCATGGACATTATCAAGAAACTTCCCTCTTCCTCCAGTTACAACACTATCCTCATAATCATCAACTGCCTCACAAAGCAAGCAATCTTTGTTCCAATGCATGATACCATCACTTCCACTGAGCTCACCCAATTATTCATTCTACATGTATTTTCCAAGCACAGTGTTCCTTTGCACATTACCTCCAACCATGGTTCTGAATTCATATTGTATTTCTTCTGTTCCCTTGGTCAAGCTCTCAACATGAAGCTTCACTATACTTCTGGATACCATCCCAAAGGTGATAGACAGATGGAACAAACTAACCAGACCTTGGAACAATACCTCTGCATTTATTGCAACTACCAACAGGACAACTGGGCCAAACTCCTTCTGATTGCTGAGTTTGTGTTCAATAATGCTCCAAGTGCAACTATGGGTATCTCTCCCTTTTTTGCAAACAAAGGTTACCATCCAAATATCACTGTTCATCCTGAATGAGATCTTGCTTCCACCCATGCCCAATAGTTTGCTGTGGACCTTGATGAGCTTCATACTACTCTGAAATCCAAGATTGCTTATGCCCAGCATAGATACCAGGTCTCTGCCAACTCCCATTGCCTTCTGGCTCCTGATTTCAAGGTCAGAGACAAGGTATTCATCAAAGTGCAATTCTTCTGTACTATGAGGCCTTTGAAGAAGCTTTCCAAGAAGTATCTAGGTCCCTATGAGATCATCTCCCAGGCTGGCTCACACTCATTCACAATCTGACTACCCAATTCCATGTGTGCTGTCCATCCTGTCTTCCATGTTTCTATGCTTGAGCCCACCACTCCAAACCCAATTCTGAATCATACTGAACCTGCTCCTGCACCTGTTATTATCAATGGCAAACCCAAATACAAAATTGCTTGGATTGTCAACTCAAAAATCAATCATCACAGGGCATGCAAGTTATTGTACAAGGTCATCTGGTTAGGTTATGAGGATACTGATGAGGAATCCTCCTGGCTACCCACTACAGAGCTAGAACATGCCACTGAACTTGTAGCTGACTTCCATGCTGCTTATCCCACAAAGCCTGGTCCTCTTTCCTCTCTTTCATTTTTGTGCTATGTTTCCATTTCTTATTATTGTTTTACTTATTGTTCTCTTTCTTATTAGTTTCCAATTTTCATTTTCCATTTTCATTTCTTTACTTTCACACTTTCTGGGACCAAGAAAAAACACTGCAATCACATTTGCAAGGTATCTGATGACATTACAAGACTACAGTCCAAGAAAACAAACAAACTACACAAGAGGGCACTAGGAGGTGAGGGGACTCATGGGCCTTTCTGGACCCACCTTGACAAACCTCCTCTGTGACCCTCTGGATCCTCCTGACAATACACCAGCTCAAGATCCTGCATCATCTCCATATTCCTCTCCATTGTCACCTGCATTGCTTCTGTCACCTCTGTGTTCTGATCCATCACCTCCACCATCCAATCTGTTGAGTGCATGATAGTCCATTGCAACAACTGGTTCAACTCAATGCCCCACTCCAGAGTGGTCTACAGACCCACACCTCTCTAGGATATATTCATAATCACTACACCACCAAATGCCTTGCTCTCTGGAGGCAAAAGATGAATGTCCCCAAATACTGAGGCCATAACTGGCTTCCCCTTACCAACCCTGCAGATCAACCTCTGGAACCTAAATACACTAATGGTGGCACTTGGCTCTCATCGGGCCTAGGTGCTGACCCCAACCTTTGCACATGCTTTACTCATTGTGTGACCAACCACACACCTATTGGTGCCTTCAGACAGCACTTCTTCCCAGGGTGCTACATCACCTCCTGCCTGTGCAGCAAAGAACTTGAAACTCAAGACCACATCATCCACCACTGTCCCCTCTACTATTGGCCTTATAGTATTCATACAAATATCTATTGGCTCATTGAGTTCCTTCATGAAAACCCAGCAGCATTTTCCTTTGCTGACCAGATACAAGGACCAATAACTTTTGAGGATTACAACACTCGATGGCTTACTTGATGAGAGAGGCTGGCTCTTCATGGTGCTCCAGACATTCATTAAAGGGTCATTCTATTTCTTTTCTCTCTTATATATATGCTTGCCTCTAGCTAGCTCCATCTCTCCTCTACCTCTTCTCCTTCATCTCTTTTCTCTCTCTCTGTTTGATTAGCTGTACACCATATATTGTGTTGGTTGCCTTGTTGCTAGCTCCCTCACTCCCCTCCCTCATTCCCCTTCTATTTCCTCTCTCTCTGTTTCTTTCTCTCTTCTGTAGGATTCGGTTCTTGGGACTGCTATCATGCACCCATTTGTAGTAGCTAGTCTATTGCAATAAATGTTGATTTTTTTTAAAAAAAAAGAGTGGTCTGCAGACAGTTGATTGCCTGCTGATTCTGATTGTGTGACTCCCACATCATTGCCAGCTCATCAGAGAACCACTCAATCATGGACCCAAGGTAATTCATCTCCTGCACATGTTGGTAGGATTATGGAGATGAAGGGGACTATCAGATTTCATCAGCTTTCATTATTCTCTGTACTGGATGCACTCACCAGAGACAGCTCCTGCCTGGCTTCTGCCTCCTCACACTGAGGGCTCTTAATCGATATTGGAGCTGGCTGGGAGAATGATGATGGGGTCCAAGCAACTGCCAAAGAGCTTGATAGAGTCCATGCCATTGAGGATGTAGGTAGTGTGAAGGCCAGAGACATTAACCCAACTGGATGCCTGAAGCCACTCCTCCCAGAGCTCAATGCCATGCCTGATGTCACTCCCAAAGCCACTGGTGATCCCCCAGTCTTCTTCCTAGGTACAGGCAGCACCATAGACCTCATACCTCCTGATAGATCACACCTGATGTGTCCCTGCTTGTATTTGTTACAGGCCATCCCTGGATACCCATGACACACCAGCCCCTTTTGCAAGCACCTCTTACACAGCACCAGCAGGATACTTCCCTCACCTGCTCCCAAGCCTGAACCACCCAATCATGAAGGCATGGGCAGAACTGTGACATGCAACATTGTAGGACCCAATGGAACTACTTGCTGTGAACTCCATAATGCCCTGTTGACTGATTTGCACACTTGGGGCTGGAGTACCTAGCCCCTCATCATTGTCTTCTTCATCTGGGCTCTCCACCTGCTTACTCTTTGACTTCTTCTTCATTGCCTCCCTCACAGCCATCTGACTACCTTCCAACTCTTGATGATACTTGCTCATATCTCCACTTTCACTCACATTGACTTCCATAGCAGCAGGAGACTTGTCTGGGAACCCAAACATTGCATGTTGCTCTGGGGTGAGCTTGCTGAGGTCAACAGTGACTTGGCTGGGCTGGGAAGGCATGAGGGTACAAGGGGAAGGCCGGAATAAAATTTTTTTTGATGAGTTCTGACCCAGATACATGTTCTGATGACTCCTGATCACTTAGGCTTTATTTCCAAGTCAGCTGCCTCAAGGCCTTGAAGGCTTGGCCTTAAGGGGGGAATACTGTCACAACTGTTTGCACACATCCACACTTACTTTCCCACACCTATCCAATGTCCAAAAATCCAATATCCAATGTTCCAATTTCACATGACTCCAATCCACTTGTTCTGTTGATGGATTTCTGTCCACCCTGTTATCCAAACAGGTGGGTGCACACACTCAGTTGCTCACAACCACTGCAACAAGTGTTGTTCATTTGCTTTTCCTTTATTGTCTCAGATCCTTTACCCTTGCCTTGGTCCATTTGTTCCTTGCTTCCATTCTACATTTTATTACATTCCAAACTGCCTCCTTTCCATTCTGCCTCCATACCTGTACCTTCCACATGCTTCCAGTTCCTGCTTTACCTCCAAAATGTTTTATCCATTTGTACTCACTGTTGTTCTCTGGTTATTTTCCTGTTCCCCATTTCCAGTTCTCGACATGTATTTAAGTGTAGTAGTTTCCTGTATCCATTTCCTCAGTCTGAATATCAACTTTGTTATCCTCCTCCTCCTCTGATCTGCTCATCAGTCCTCTGGGTCATCTTCCAACCACTCCTACTGCTTGTCCACACTCTGTCCCTCATTCCTTCCACCTCTGGGTTCCACCTCTGTCCAAATTAGACCAACATGATACCAGAAGGGCACAGCACATAAGCTGAGGCCAAGGTCCACTCCCTGATACCCTAGGTGCCCATCTGGAACATAACACTTCTATTAGACAGTTCATGTGGTCTTCTGCTGATGGATTATTTGTTGGTTCCATTTCAGTTGGAAACATTTTTGGAGTGTAGCCATAGAGTAGCTGGAATGGAGTTTCAGAGCGTCCAGCATGGGGACAGTTGTTGTGGCAGAATTTGTAGATTGGAAGGTACTTGCTCCATTTGTTGGGGTTGCTTGAAGTGGTGATTGCAAGGTAAGTTTCAATTTCTTGATTGAAGCATTCAGTTGATCTGTCAGTTTGTGGATGGTAGGCTGTAGAATATGTGGGCTTGACATCAAGGAGTTTGTACAGTTCTTGCATTGCTTTGGAGGTGAATCAGGGGTCATGATCTGAGATGACCTTATCTGGAAGGCCATATTGTGAAAATAGGCAGTTGACCAAAATAGAAGCAATGACTTGGCTATTGGCAGTCTTGTAGTAGGGGCTAAAATTATCCCCTTCATTAGGCCATGGTCCACTATGGCCAAAATAGAATCATATCCATGGGATGGTGGCAGATCTGTGATTAGATCCATAGAGATTTGTGAAAAGGGTCACATTGATTGAGGTGCCAGGATCAGCTGGTAAGGTGGCATTTCTGGTTGTCATATGATTTTGTGGTGTTGGCAGGTGGGGCAGCCTTTGACATATTTGATGACATAGTCCTTCATGGCTGGCCAGTAAACATATTCAGCAAGTTTTTGTAGTGTTTCAGCTATTCCAGGGTGGCCTGTGGTTTGATGATCATATACTCATTGGAGCAATCTGTGGTGTAGTAATGGTTCATTTGGGATCAGGATTCTGTTCCCATGAGTAGGTAGTTCTTGATCTGGGGTGTCATCATCATTGGGATCTATCATTTCTCAGTGCTTCCTGATGACTCATTTATCATCTTCAGTGATTATGGCAATCATTGACTAATTGAATATGGTAATGTCCTAATTCTTGACTTCTTGTGGTGCATAGTTGGGTCATCTTGATAGTGTGTCTGCTGGTCCATTCTTTTGACCAGGGATGTGCTTGATCTTGAGGTTAGGCTGGAGCCATTGCATAAACTGTACCCAGTGAACTTGTTGCTTATTGAGGGTTTGAGGTTCCTTGTAATGAGATAAATTTTCATGGTCACTCCAGACAATGATTTCATGGGGCAATCCTTCAAGGTAGTGGTGCCAAGTGCACAGTGTGATGATGATTGCTAACCATTCTAGTTCTGAGCAATAACAGTTGCACTCCATTGGAGTAAAAGCCTTGGAATGGAAGGCTATTGGGCAACAAATGCCATTGTCATCCTTTTGATAAAGCACAGCTCCTGCTGCATATTGCAATGCATCAGTTTTGATTTTGAAGGGTTTTGTGGGATTGGGCACAATGAGAATAGGTTGCTCTTCAAACTTCTTCTTGAGTTCATTGAATGCTTGCTGATGCTCAGGTTTCCATTTGAATTTGACATTCTTTGACATAAGTGCATTTAAGGGTGTGGTATGTTTCAAGTAGTTTCAGATGAATCAGTGATAGAAATTGCAAAAGCTGATGAATTTGTGGATGTCTCAAGTTGTTCTGGGAGTAGGCCAGTTCTTGATTCCTTCAAGTTTGGTGGCATCCATTTCTATAAAAGTAGGAGTGACTACAGCTCCTAGGTATTTGACACATTGTTTCTCAAATCCACATTTTTTGGGTTTGAGGTATAAGTTGTGTTTTCAGAGAATTTCAAGTACTTCTTGTGTGATTTGATGTAGTTCTTCTTTGGTTTTGGCATGGATTAGGATGTCATCCATGTAGATGAGTACTTGTCCTCTTCTGATGAGATGGGCAAATATATGGTCCATTATTGACTGAAATGTGGCAGGACTGTTGCACATTCCAAAGAACATGACAGTAGGTTTGAATAATCCTCTCAGAGTTTTGAAGGCTCCTTTCCATTGGTTGCCTTTGTGAATGCAGATGTTGTTGTATCCAGCTTGTATGTCAAATTTTGTAAACCATTTTAATCCTTTGAGTTTATCAAGTAGCAAGGATATAAGGGGTATGGGTACACATTCTTGATTGTGTGCATATTGAGGTAGCAATAGTCTTGGCATGGTTGTAGTTTGCCATCTTTCTTTCCTATGAAGAAGAAAGGTGATGCCATGGGTGATTCAGATGTGCAAATATAACCTTTTTCAAGGTTCTCATCAATAAACTTGTTGAGTTCTTGCATTTCAATGGGTGAGAGTCAGTATGGTTTGAATGATTTGGGCTCAAATGAATCTTTGAGTTTGATCTTATGATCCCAAGGTCTGCTTGGTGGGAATTGTAATGCTTTCTTTTCAGAAAATACATCAAGGTAATTGTGGAATTCCTTTGGTACAACTTTTCATGGATCAGATTCCTTCTTCTGATCTCCATATTGTTGTGCAATTGCTTTGAAGTTGATTTCCAGGAATGATTCTGGTTCCAAGGTAATATGGTTAAGTTCATTGACTTCTTCTTCTTCTTCCATGGTATGAAGAAGTTCTCAGCAAATATGTCCTGGATCATTGTTTCTCCAGGTGAGTGTTTGCCTTTTCCAGTCTATGTCAGGATTATGTTCCATGAGCCATGGGGCTCTAAGGATGATCTTTGGTTTGCTGAGCTTAGTAACTCATGTCATGACAGGTGTGATCCAGTTATTGATCTCAATGTTGAGTAAACATTCTTTGGTAGTTGTTCCACCTTTATTAATTGATCCATTGGCATTACAGACTTTGATAGGCTTTGGTAAGGGTCATGTTTTCAGGTTCCATTGTTTTATCAGATTTTTGTTGATAAAGTTTCCTCCTGCTCCTGAATCTAGCAGGGTAAGTGTGTCAATTGGTTGCCATTGGGATAGATGTATTCATGCTGGAAGGTAGAGGATCTTGTTGTGTTGTTGTATGGTGACTTGGTTGATTGATTGGGTTGGCTTTCAATAGTTAGGTGGGTTTCACAGTTGAGGGTATCCATCAAATGAATATTTGGAGTCACTGCTCACAATTTGCAAGTTGTTGGAACTAGACATGACACTGGCTGGTTCCTTCTAGTAAAATCCTTTCCTTTCCCTTTTGGGTCTTCATCATCACTTGATTCCTCTTCAATGTTATTGAGTCTTGATT
The DNA here is from genome assembly GCA_018524765.1 of Podaxis sp. AQ799166. Taxonomy (NCBI): domain Eukaryota; kingdom Fungi; phylum Basidiomycota; class Agaricomycetes; order Agaricales; family Agaricaceae; genus Podaxis; species Podaxis sp. AQ799166. Next base: position 8,892 of record JAEUWQ010001835.1, on the reverse strand, counting down.
TTTGATGTTTTTGGAATTTTCTTCCATGTTGGTTTCAGGAATGGGAGGCTCAGTTCTTTGACTTCCATTTATTAAGCAGGCATGATCAGGTATAGTGCTTGCTGGTTTTACAGATGAAGCATAATCCTTTGCTTCTGAGCTCATGGAGTTCTTGTGGGAGGAGATTGTTGAGTTCTGATTTGAGGCATGCCTCAACAATTTGATTAACTTGTTCACTTGTGTAGTAGTCATCATTGGATGATACTTCTGAAGAGTCTTCTTCTGACAAGAGTTCAGATTTGCTATCTGTTCCATCAATATTATTGAGCTCATTCATGAGGATGTTGTCAACATCCATGGGACTGTATCCTGGGGGATTATGAGTTGTTTGAGACATGTATATGCTCAGAAGTTGTAGCCTTTGCTTGAAATATGAGATTTTGAATGCTTCTTGTGATGGGAGTTTGAGTGGTGTCAGTATGAATTTCTCAGGTGATCAGTAAATGATTGAAAGTGTGCCAGTCCTCCTGTACAGTGGGCTGCTATGTAGACAGCTTCAGGGTCATTTTCTATGGGGCTCTGGTTAATGATGCCTTTGTGGTAATATGGGTCCAGTCCTTTAAGGAATAATGTGACTTTGGTCTCATTGTGAGTGATCCCTGCTGAGGTGCAGAGACTCTTGAATTGGTTGATATGTTCTTCAATCAGTCTTCTGTTTTGTTTGAGGTGTGTGAGGCAGTCAATGCTGACAATGGTGGTAGAGACTTGTTTAAATGAGTTATCCAACTCAGTGAAGAATTGGCTGAGACTTTGGGTAGTGTTGAGGGTGTTCCTAGTGGTATGGGAGGTGACATAGGCTTCTTTCCATGTGGTGGCCAGTCCTCACATGTTGAGGAGGGCAAACATGATCTTGGATGCATTGGTGGAGAGATTGGTCAGTTGGCATGCATAGTAAATTTGTAAGTCTCTTTTCCATCATGGGTAGTCAGATGGGTCTCCATAGAAAGGTTCAGGCTTTTTGACCTTTGGGTCTCATGAGGTTGATATGGTGGAATGTACTGGTTGAGGTGATTGGGCTCTGGAGGTTGTATTGGGATATGGGGTAGTTGGATTGTAGGGGTCTGGTCTGTGTTGTCAGCTGAGGTTGTTGAGGATGTTCTCTCAATCAGTGGGTGAGGTGTCTCTGATGTACTCCTGTTGTTTAGAGGTGAAGGTGTCATACCAGGCCTGTTGAGCTGGGGTGAGGATGAGTGACTGGAGGGTGTGCTGCTCTAGGGACTCTGGTTGGTTACTTCCTGAGTGGTATGAGTGTTCAGACTCAGTGTTGATGTGCTCAGTATCTCCTCTGTGTTGAAGGAGGGGGTTTGGCTGGATAGATTGTTCTGGTGTTGTAACTGCTTGGCTAATTCACTCAGAGTGCTCTCTGAGAGAAGCTTGTCTGATAAGTCCTACTGTGGTGCTAGTAGAAGGTTTGATGGGTGGAGGAGTGTTATGAAAGGATTTTGCATGTTAGATGGGTGGGGGTGGTGAATATGGGGTTTGCTCCAGTGAGCAGGTACAAAGCCAAAGTGCAGGATCTGAGGGCAGGGTCAGTTGGCATTGTTGAGGTTGTTTGGATTTTGAGGGTCATGTGGGGGAAGATTGGTTGGAATCAGGCTCAGTCTGAGCTTGTTGTTTTCCTTTTCCTGAGAACAGGGTGGTATTGAGGGATCCAGGTGAGGAAGGTGTCACAGGTGGTTGCTGTCTAGTGTGGATGGAATCCTATCTTGATTTTGAGTACCTCCAGGATTTCCTTCAGTACAGCTTTAATCTTTCTTGAATCCAGTTGTGCTTCTGGATGGTGGATGATTTCTGTAGTGTGCAAAATCCACAGTTGCACTAGGGGTCTATCTTTCCTTTCCAGTTACCCTTCAACTGAATACTCCTTCTTTGTATGTGGCTTAGAGTTATTCCATGGCATGGCTATTGTCTCCCACAGCCAGTCTAGTGCTTTATGTGGGTGCTTTTCTCTTCTACTTGTTTTCTGAGACAATGGCCAGTTATCCAGGCATTTGAAGATTGGCTCTGCCCTTTGTTATCAGTCCAGAGTAGGTTGCAGTTGTTTTTCAGGTTTGCCAAGGTTCCTACAATCTGTCTAAATTGCTTTAGATGGAGTGGTTTCCTCTCTCCAATCTGCAGGCCTTTAAGATCTAGGTTGCTATCCTTGATTACCATGTTCAGGCATATCTCCTGTCATAGATTTGCAGTCTACTTGCAGATCCAGGCTATTGTTGGCCAGGTCTGTGATGGGATTAGGGCCCATTACACCCTAGAGATATCATGCATTTTCTAGTTGCTTACAATAGACACAAGGGTTGCCAAGGGAAGCTTCCTATATAATGTTAGGATGGTCCTTATCACCAGTCACCTATGCTTAAGCTAGGGGGTGGCTATCTCACTAGATGGTTCACAGAGGCACAAGGATCTAGCAAGAAGGATCATGATAAGAAGGTGGCAAGGCAAGTGTCCAGTTAAGCACACTTAAGAGGTTGAACATCTATCAGTCAAGAGTATGACCAATAGAGCATTTACTACCACACTGATCATGAACTAACATCAATCCTAAAAGTAAGAGTGAAGACACAAGTACAATTTGAGACTTAAGAATATAGGAAGCTTGCACTTCCAGTACATGAGTGGCTATTTAAGCTCTACTTCTAAAGTCCTAAAGAGGTAGCTATGATGAAGTAGTGCTGCATGTCTGAGAGTCAATAGAAGTGTAACTACAGAGCAGAGAAACACAAGAATAGAAACTAAGACAAAGATGGAAACAGAGACAAGAAAGGAAGCTAACTATATATGAAATAGTTCAAGTCCAAGTTCAGTCAAGATACAGGAATATGAGGTGAAGAGTCTGTGACAGTAGAGATAAGAAAGAGAGAAACTGTTTACTGAGTCATATTACAAGTCCATATTGGGGTGGAGACATCCATTGGTGGAATTGGAAGAGTAGGAGGTTGGAGATGAGGCAGAGCTGGGAATGGTGAAGTTCCCAATGAGAGGCAAGTCAGAGGAATCTGACTCATGCATTGGACTGCAACACAGTGATGAGGATGACAATGATGACAATGAGATGTCTGCAGTGACATATGGAGGTGGGTATGGCAGAGGATCTACAGTGGGTTCTTCAGCATTTGACTCATTGATGCCTGGGGCATTGGAGTTGACACTATACAGGGGTGGAAGCTGTGTGCAACAGGGAGGAATGGCTGGAGGGTTATTGGAGTTAGGATTGACATGATAGACTTCTACTTCTTGGAAGTAAAGTCCACAGGTGACTTCATACTTGATGATGTGAGGGATGACCTCAGGTGGATACATCATATAGGGGTGGAGGGAGATGATTGGTTCTCCTGCATAAGGAATCATTTTCCAACTGTGTGCTCAGGCTGAATCAAAGTTGTTGTGGATTGTCTGAATGTATAACCCATTGGGATCAAAGATATGAGTGAAGGGAGCATTCTCCCAAGCAATGCAGAGTATCTCTGTCATTATGTGGTTGGTAGAATAGAATATGGGTCCAGGCATTGGCCAGTCTTCTGAGAATAGTGATGTGTGGCCAGGAAGGTGACAATGGGCAAAGGCTTCATTGTAGTAGCAAGCTGGGTCTTCAGCTGGTATACCCATATCTTGGGTGGTATGGCAAGAGGCATTGGGAAGTCCAAGTTCATAGACTAAGGTGTGATAAATAACATTGCAGTGAGAGGTGCTAGGTGGATTCATAACAGGAACATCATTAGATGTTGCCTGAGTAGCACTCAATGGCTTAGAGCAGGTATTGCAAAAGCAAAGGCCATAGTATTTGAGGTGTACCTTGACAAGGGATTGACTTGTCAAGTGCATGAATTTATACTACATGAGGTATCTATTTATAAATGGACCCAGGTAACCCCAGGTATTTTTTTTTGTTCAACAATTTATATACCAGTGCTTGGTTGCAGTCCAGTTGCAGAATACATTGTGTATCTACTCTAAATAAGACAATGCAAGGGATAAGCTCTCTGCAGGCTGACATGTACTCACCTCCTGAGGGCTACCAAGTGCAGGATGAGAGCAGCACAACTGTGCTGCCAGACAAGCTACTCCCTGTTCCAGTTCCCCTGCCCACCTCCTAAGGCCCCTGGGAGCTGATCCCCAAGGGGACCAGCAACTAGAACAATGGGTCAATTCCCAGTTAACTGCTACTGGCATAGAGCCAGTGGACACCAAAGGCTGCAGTCAGATAGGCATTGATTCACTACAAAGGACTCAAGGGCTGGGCCCAGAGTCCATAACCAGGCTGGGTTTGGTGGTTATCTAATGCCTGAAGGGTCAGCCCTGAAAGCAAAGGCTTGTGCATTCATTTTCAGGAATTTGATCAAATCCCCCAAATAGATGGGGCCCTTGATGTGGTCCTTGAAGTGTTTGCAATGCTGCAAGATGTGATCATGTGTCTCAACCATGGCTGAGCCACATGGGCAGGAGAATTCCTCCTGTAGGAAGAACTAGACCCTGTAGGATCTGATGAGGGCATGTCTGAGGACACATCTTGCAAAGCACACTGATAAAGAGGGTGGCACACCCTTTAGAAGTGAGAACCATGTGCCACTAGAGTGGTACCTGGGCTGAAGTGGCTGTTTAGAGCCTGAGTCCAGAATCTCAAGGAACTGGTGCCCCTTGTATTTTGGCCCCTGGAAGACAGCCTTCTAGGCATTGAGGCAAGAATTAACAATGTTTTTCAATTGTTGATTGAGGGATCTGATTACTTGTGTCCCTATGGCCACAGGCAGGAGTGTAGAGGCATGCTCATGAGCTACCCCATGAATTTCCCAGGAGTCCCCTGAGGGGACCTCCCAGAACTGAATCTTTCACCTAGGTTGAGACAACCATGGGGACAGAAGGCAGATAACTGCCAGGGCATGCATTTGTCCTGACATGGGAGAGGGGTCAACTGACTGTCTGGCCAAGGCCAGGGAATCAGTCCAGACCAGAATAGCATTGACACCTTCCAAGCCAACAGCCTGGGCTAGTGCCAGATGAATGGCAAAGAGTTCTGCATCAGGGGCAGTGATGTTGCCTCCCACTCTCCTAGTCACATTGATTAGGTTTCTGCAGTGATAAACCAGGGCTGCTGAGACAGCCTGGTAATAGCCATATGTGGGCTGGCTCACATCAGTTCCACAGTAGACCATGTCAGGGGAGTGTTCCACCCTTCATAGGATGCCCTCCATCTGCTGTATGTATCTGGCCCAGTCCTCCACATCCCAAGGTGCAGCACAGAACTTGATCTGGTCCTGGAACTAATCAAGAAGGTGATGTCTGGGCTGGGCTTCATTGGCATCCAGCTCAAAGTGCTCACTGATCTCATCCAACTTCTCATTGGAGGTGACAAGAGGTCCACCTGCTTTCTCATGCTGCCTAGGCATTATGAGAGTGATTGATCTGGGGTGTGGGGGCATCCCCATGGAGAATTCTTCTCCCAACAATGCCCTAAGTGCATGATTGGGAGAGAGGGTCTGAAGACAGAAGCATACCCTTTCAGCTAGCTTCCTGAGGTGTAAGTGGAAGGGGATGTGCAGAATGCACTGATAATCCACAGTGCTACCTTATGCTGCATAGCAGAGAGAGACCTTAAGAGCTGCTAGGTAACCCCAGGTAGATGGAAGCTATTGGAACATCAAAGAAGTTGATAGAACATCTGGTACATAAATAGAATGATGACATCATGAAAGGGCCTAGACCTGAAATTGTCCAATTATCCACTTCTAACAGCATCCACTCTCTTCATTGATAACAAGTCAGAGATCAATGTAGCTAAGAATCCTGAGCATTATGGATGCATGAAGCACCTGGATTTGAGGTTCTACTGGCTCCAGGATGCAGTAGCTGATGGAGTGATCACTCCTGTGTATGTTCCTACTGATAGGCAGCTGGCCAACATCTTGACCAAGGCTGTATATCCCAAGACAGTCAATTTTGCTATTCCTCTTCTTGGACTATTATTGTAGATTTGTTTTCTTTCTCCTTCATAGACTGCTTAGATCAGGGAGGTATGTTAGATGTGCTCCCATCAGTCCATAGATGATTTCAGGACTTGGTGATTTCAGCCTAGGTTAGTCAGGTGACATGGTCATGTGATAGTTGGGCTTGTAGCTGGCCTGTGGATGTCCTGGAGACCTTAGCCTCTTACAAGTGTCCACAGGTGAGTCCCAGTGTTGTACTTTTCAGTTCCTGAGTCTCTTACAAGTGTCCACAGGTGTCTACAGTAGTTTGCTTATATCTCCCTTAATTCTTAATCAATCAACTTTGTTTCACCACTGTTAGGTCCATCTCCATATCCCCTACACACACCTTTCAACACCCATGACCACCTCTGGCCTTACCAGGTGCCAGGTTATCATTACTGTAGATGCCACCACTCTTATGGTGATACCTAATGATGTACTTACAGCCACTAACACAGCTCTCATTGCCACCAAGTCTAAGCTTTGTGGCAAGTCTATCAGGCCTGGCTTCAGTGGTTTCATTGTAGCCACCAATGTTGTTGCAACAGAGGATGACCTCAAAGTCATCCACCACTGCCTCCCTACTGTATTTGGCCCCACCTCTCAAGGTGATGTTGATGTAAAGCTTTATGCTTTACGGTTGGAAGACCTCACGCTCACGCCAAATAGTTCAAACCCGTATATTGGGAGACTACGTGGCACAAGCAAAGGTCAGTTGTCAGTGACAACCAATGTGCCCTAATAAACAGTAGATACAAACATGTGATGGAGTGATGGGTAAACAAGAATGATACCAAAATATGACACAATGACATGGGTTAATTGATTTTTGAATTAAGTGTAAGGGTGTGCCCTTACACACCCCCCCTCCAGACCATTTTACAGTCTCTTGGTGTGAGAGAGAAGAGGATTAATAAATAGTCGTGTATGCTAGGGTATAGGTCTGAGACAAATAAGATGCTCAGTTTTAGGGTATAGGGTATATGGCCAAGACGACTAGGTCACTCGGATACAGTTTTTAATAAGTGGTGAGGCCGAAGGGGTAAAGTCCCTCAGCCAGGTGTGAAGGAAGTCGAGCTGTGAGACTTGACCATGGTAGGGGCCAGGCAGTGATGCCTGGAAGAGGATACGAGTGGGATCAAGTTGTGAGACTTGACAAGGGTAGTTACACAGTGGAGCGACTAGGTCGCTCCCCTGTCATCGATAGGAAGTTAGGTGGGGGGTAATGAAATTCCCCCAGCCCTAGGTGTGGAGCTGTTTGACGACGCAATATCGTCGTCAGATGCGTCAGTGGGTGATGACTCGCTTTCAGGATGAAGAATGGAGGGGCGATCAACCTCCATCGGTCGGGCTTCAGTCGAGGGGTGATCCTTGACCTGAGCCTCACTAGATGCGACAGGCGGAGTCAAGTTGCTGGGCCCATCAACCGCAGGTGTGGTTGGGGGCTTGAGCAGGTGTGGGGGGTACTCCCACTTACTTAGAAGGTGGAAGTGAGTAGGGCCCCCAGCCTTTAGCCAGCCAGGGTCATCTTGCATTTCCTTCCCGGTGCGAAGGAATTCTCGTTGTTCGAAGAAATACGACCTGAGAAGGTCGTGGTCGTTGGGGTAGAACCATCTGTCCCATCTCTTGATGGCTGGAGGTGGTCCATATAGGTCGAGACAACAGATACGTTCATCGTCCCAGTCATGATACATGGACTGGTGACTAGGTTCACCAGTATAGGATTGATCCAAGTAATGGATCCCAAAGAGGTAGGCATGGTCGACCCAGGACGGGTCAACTCCATTGTGGATGAGAGCCTCGGCAACGGTGTCGAGGTTCATGTTTGGCACTTGACTATCGTCGATGTCAAGTGATCGGAAGTAACATGTTGGTCCCAGTTGAGGGACAAAGGGGCGTTCAGGATGTCAAGCGTTCCAATGCTCGATATACTCTCTATAAAGTCATGGTGATGTGACTAGGACAGCAAAAAGCCAGGTGAATCTCACCTGGCCTGCGTGGTTAGGACCACGTTTGGGTGGCCCGAAGAAGCGAGCTAGGCCATACCCAAAAGTGGTTTGATGGTGTATGAGCCATCTATGCTCGAACAGGATACCATTGACAGGGTTGTTGGACCCTGGGTGGCTATGAGTAAGAAGATATCGACCATCTTGGTCGATATTGAAGAGGCCGGCTCCCATGGGCTGGGTGAAACCCATGCCCTGGGTCCAGTTTTTGGGGTTTGAGACATGAGCTTGTTTGTACGCTCGCAACAGTTGGTGCTCTTCCCTTATCTCAGTGGTTATTCCGGGCGGGTGTGTGTCCGGGCGGAAGCCACTATGGCGCAACAGGAAGATCATTGCGTCATCGTAGTGCTCTTCCTCCGTGTGCTGAGCTATTTTGTATAGCTCAGTCAGGAGATGGTGTGCCTCAGCTCGATGCTCGGCTTTGGCATGATGATTATTGAGAAGCTTGATCAGCTTCTCTACTTCGTGGGGGGTCATAGGCAGTCTGCGACGGGCTGCCTTATAAACTGGATGAGTGGCTGGGATTTTGAACTCCCAGCCTTTGTATTCCATCATTGCGGCGATGGTGGCGGTGGCTCCAGCGAACATGGTATTGGTTCGTTGCGAGTAATGAACTCGCCGTGATAACATGTTCCGCATGCTGTTGTCACGTTTGCGACTACGGACTTGGCTGTGTTGCCAAAGTCCCCACATGGACAGAATAATGCCATTACGACCTGGCAGGTTGTGGATAATTGGTCGAGATGTCGACCTAGAGGTCAACGATTGAGGGGCCTTCTTCTTACCCTTCTTGGGCTTGAAGTCTTTGGCCGCGTCTTCTTCCTCACTGGAGGACATGGGCGTCACGTCCTCAGGTGTGAGGTAGTCGGGGACAACTCGAGGGG